>PVLD010026932.1:0-21470 GCA_004027595.1 Dinomys branickii
GGCCAGACCTCAAGACAAGGGGGGCTAAACAGCTGCAGCCACATACATCAAAAACTGATAAATAAGTAACAACCACCTTCAAAGAGCCAGAAAGTCACTGGCCTGACCTCCCACAGAAAAAGCCCAGCTCTGCATTCATGCCCGCTTGCTACGTGACTCGCTTCCCCGTTTGATCTCAGTCCACTCAGTCTTACCTGGACAATTATACCTGTAATCTTATTGGTGGACCATAGTGTTGTCCATTTTCCCTACCTTGGACCCGCCTCACCTCATGTTTTTTCCCTATAAAGTCCCTGGAAAAGGCAGAGTCGAGGGTAACCCACTTGGGCCCCCCTTCTGTCCCTCTCTTGGTTCTTTTTTTTTTTGGCGGTACCGGGGATTGAACTCAGGACCCTGCACCTGCTAGGCAGGCGCTTATTCCATTGAGCTATATCCCCAGCCCCTGTCTCTCTCTTGGATAGAAGCTTTCTTTCTCTCAATAAATATATTCTGCTCTTAACCTCCATTGTTCCTAAAATTCATTCTTCAGTTTTAGAGAACACGAACTCATCTGATATCATTCAGGTTGGGATATTTATTTTCCTGTATCAATTTTGACTTTGAAGAAGAGTCAGAAGTTGTACCGTGCCGCGTCCAGTGAACAAGGCAGATGAGGATACATCAGAACGTTTTTAGGAGCCCGAGTTTCTGTTGGATCGAACCGGCAGCGGCAGTCACCATTAATCTGACCATACCTCCTAAAGACGTGCACGGAAGAGACTTCCAGAGCTGCTTCAGAAAGAGGTGAGGGCGGTGGGAAAGGCGTGCCTGAAGGTGAGGGGAGGATTCTGTGGGAGATTAATGGCAATGTGTGTTTTATTATAATAAAGTTTAAAAATTTCAATATCCTCCATAATTTTTGACCACCTCTTGTGACAGCTAACTGGGCTGGGAGGGATGGGACAGCTTCAGATCTCTGGGATGGAAGGACGACATGCTGGGTTTCTGTGGCCACTGAGGTCGAGGTATTTCAGGAAATGGCAGAAACGCTAAGTTCTCTCAATCACTGAGGCAGCAAAAATGGAAAGAGAGGAAATGGGTGGTGGCGGCGGTGATGAGGAGACCATGAGGGGTGAGGCTGGGGATGGAAGTGAAATCATAGGGCCTCGGGGACTGCAGCTGCCCCTGCACACTTTGCCTGGAGTCCTGTGCTGCCACAGGTCCAGAGCCCAGGGGCCCAGGGACCACAGACTGAGGCCGCTAGAACCACGAACCCGAATCCCTTTGTGCTTTTGATGTCACAGGTGTCTTGCCCCAGCGGGGAAAGGCCAACTGACACAGTGGCACGTGCTCTGTCGCTGAGCGTGTCATTTACACACCAGTGGCCTGGTCAGCGTGGCTGCACACGCCCTCCCCGCTCAGCAGGAAAGGACAGGGCCAGCTCGGGAGCCTGCAGCAGGGCCCAGCCAGCCAGGACAGCTGAGGAGTTTCTGGCTCTAGCAGGTAAACGATGCTCAGTGGCCAACCAACTCACAGTGCTGCAGTTTGAGGATCTCCCTGCAGTGGCCCCATGATAACCCAGGGACACATGCAGTTTCGCAGGCCATGCAGGTGGCCTAAGGACAAGCTGTGGCCTCCCTGTGCTGCGCCCGGAAGGTAAGGTCCAGCAAGGACTGCAGCTGGCTTGCAGGGGTGCGTGTGTCTCCAGGTGGCCGGCTGGCCTTCCCCATGTTCTCCCTGCCAGTCTGCCAGTGCCTGTCCGTGTCGCACCGCAGCCATGCCCACAGCTCAGCACAGGCCCGGGGACAAAGGAGGCACCCGCTCTGGCAGGAAGCCACCTACCCATCTGCCAGCAGCTGCCTTCCCTTCGAACCTGAGGTGCCCGGGCTCCTGGCCCATCCTGTCCCTACCTTACACGGTACCACATCACTGCCCAGCCAGCACCCTGCCCACCAAGGGACAGCAGCACTCAGCTAAGGACAGGCCCCTCCTCAGAGGCCACCAAATCAACCCAAGCGCCACCTTGCTGCTCTGCAGGACCTCGGTTCTGGCTGACGGGTCTCCTCTCCTTTCAGTCCTGGCTCTGCCACACACCAGCGGCTGCCGTTGGGCAACAGTCCGGGGTTGGAGCGAAACATTTTGAGAACTCACTACTGAGAGGACCCCACGCAGCTCTGCACCACCCCCACTGCCCCGCAGGGCAGGTACCTTCCTCACCCATTTTCACAGAAGAGACCAGGGAACTGTGAGGGGACAAATTCCGGTGCACCTGGGACCCAGCTGTCCTCTCCAAGTGGCCAAGGACATAAAGAGACCACGGACCTTAATCAGTTTTCTTTCTGTGCCATCTGCAGAGTGCCAGGGCTCTCGGTGCCCACCAGGGGCCGTGTGGACACGAGCACCTGCCTCTCGGTGAATCTTACTGGACTGCAGTTCTAGCACCCGTCAGGCCCCCATGGAGAAGCTGCTGCAGTGACGGAAACACGGCGGAAGGAGCCGGAAGGGGGCCCAGTCCTGGGATGCCCCGCGGCGGGAGGCGGAAGGGCACCCCACCTGGGCATCACCCAGGCGGGAACCGTGCAAACACAAGCTCTTCAAAGCTGGGGCCACCCCATGCCAGGTAAGGTCCCTCCTCAGCTGAAGCACACAAGGGAGGACGCCAGACTGGAACGTGCCAAGGACATGCGTCCAGGTGGCAAAGCAGGGCGGGGCGGGTGCTGGGGCCACAGCTCTGCGCAGGTGAGCTCCCACAGGGCTCTGTGGTCGGGCGGCCGTGCGACGTCTGTGCTCATGCTCGTCTGCAGGACGGGGGGTGAGGGGGCACGGGGCTGGCCAAAAAGACACGCAGTGCTTCTCGGGACCCACAGCGATAAAGCTCTCGGCCGCTCATACTGAAGTGCACCTTCTTAACGGCCTCGCCCATCGGCAGGGAGAGTTCCTGCTAAAGACGTGGCGGTGCACACCTGTAACCTCAGCGCTCTGGGAGACGGAGGCAGGAGGCTCTCAAGTGTAAGCCCCACTTGGGAAACTTAGTGAGACCCTGTCTCAAAAGTCAGGAAATTTTTGAAAAGGGCTGGGGAGGTATCTCAGTGCAAAACCTCTGACTTAACCCCAGTGCCTTAAAGAAGAAGAAAAAGGAAAAGGGACCTAAACTACATATTGTGCAGCTCCGGGGGGGGGGGCTGAAACAGAAGAGGCGCTGTCCCTTCAAAAAAAGAGGCCGGGCATGTGTGACGCTGCACATCTGTGGTCCCAGCACCCAGGAGGCAGAGGCCGGAGGATCACCAGTTTGAGGCCAGCCTGGGTGACAGAGTGAGACCGTCTCAAAACACCAAACCAAACCACAAACCCAAAACTCCACCACTGGGTCAGAGCCATTGCTCTGAGGCTTTTTCTGGAGAGCGCTCCCAGACAAGTGAACAGATTAATTTAGAGCTTGTCTGCATGGCGCCAGCAGCCAGAGGTCCAGCTGGATCCACAGTGACCAGTAGGTGGGTCATGCAATTCCTGAGGTAGCCACAAAGGGGCGCCCACAACCTATAAATAAACTCACTTCACATCTGGATGATTGGGCCGCCTCCCATGGGCGACATTCTACGCCACCCTGTGGGAGGAGGAAAGTGCCCTGCAAGGTTTCACCAGCTACCCACCGCCGAGGAAGCAAAATCTGGACAGTAGGTGCTGCCTGATCAGAAGGAGCAGAGGACACGGGCTATTTCTTCTGCAAGCACTGATGAGCTGCCCTTTGAGGGTACAGAAGACATCCCAGGAGTAAGAGTTTCACCCTAATTAAGGTAAAACCCAAATCAGCTGCTCCAAAGAGTCCCACCAGTGAGCCGTCACAGATCAGAGTGACCTACAGCGACGTCACCTCCAGCAACACCGCCCCCATCCCACACCTCTACAACCGGTGTCAGTGAAGTCCAGCATGCAATTAAATATTACTGGAAATACAGAGACCAAAACAAGAGCACCTATTTCACAAAGAATTATCAGTCAGCAGCAAGAGGCACACGATCACACCAAGGGTTGCAGCTGACATTCACACATTTACAATAATCAGTATGTTTTAAAGTATTTATAGTTGGGCATGGGGGCCTACACATGTAATCCCAGTGTTATGGTTGATACATTGTGTCAACTTGGGGAGTCTAGAGGTTTGGCTGAGTGACTCACCAGGAGGCCAGGGTGCTTACTTTGTACACACCCTGAGCCTGTGGAAGAGGAAGGCATGGAGATTGTGTGAGAGCTACACAACCCCTGGGTGGGGGTAGCCTGCTTACAACATAAGGGAAGGAAAGAGGCCCCTTGCCCGCCGTTCCTCCCTTTTGCTCTGGTTGCTTTTGCTGTGTTCTGCTGCCGTGAACGTTTGTCCTCTGCCATGTGCCACTCTGCCTCTGAATCAGCCAAGTATGGACTGAAACCTCGACGAACTGTAAGCTAAATAAACATTTCCCTCCTTCATTTTGGGCATTGGATATTTTGTCTCAGCAAGGAGAGAAAAGTAACCAAGACACCCAGGATTTGGGAGGCTGAGGCAGGAGGATCACCATGAGTTCAAAGCCAGCCTGGGCTACATAGTGAGTTCAAGGCCAGCCTGAAGGACATAGTGAAACCCTGTCTCTCTAAAACAAAAATGAAGTATTTACAATAGGTCAAAAAGAGGGGGTAGAGAGGAGGAGGAGGAGGAGGAGCAGAAGGATTTATGTAAAAATCTGCAGAGGATCTTTATGCTGCCAAGTGCCAAACACTAAGTAATCAAAGAAATGGCTGAAGTGTAGCTCAGTGATAGAGCACTTGCCTAGTCTGCTGAGGGGCTGTATTCAACCACAGCACCATCAGAAAAGAAAAAAGAACGGCGTGGGGGTACATGCCTGTAATTCCAGCACTCAGGAGGCTGAGGCAGGAGGATCACCATGAGCTCGAGGCCAACGTGGGCTACATAACAAGATCCTATCTCAAAAAAAAATAAAAGGAAAAGAGTAATTTAGGAAGACCTAAATGAGTGGAGAGAAATGCTAGATGCTTGGATTGGAAGATTCAGTATATGTAGTTAGAATGTCAATTCTATCCAAATTGATCTAAAGTTTTATTTTTTATTTTTATTTTTTAAGTTTTAATGTGATGAGATCTACGGGGTTTTTTATGTACTTTTTTATGAATGTTTGTAATACATAACGCTAATTCTAATGTTCACCTGGAAAGACTAAGAGACTAGGAAACCAAAGCCATTTTTGTAAAGAACAAATCATCACTATCTAAATAAACCTACAGTAATCAAGATTTGGAGAAAAAACAGACATATAGTTGAATGGAGAGCCCAGAACAGAACAATGGATTATTTGTAAGGGATAATTAATGGTTAATATATGGGAGAAAGGAGAGTTGTTTTTTTTTTTAATAGGGTCTCACTAAGTAGTACAGGCTGGATTTGAACTCACAACACTCCTCCTGCCTCAGTCTCCAAGTGCTGAGATTACAGGCATGCACAACCCCACTTGGCAGGATAGTCTTTTTAACAAATGGGGCTGGAACAACTAGAAAACGAAATTTGAAAACTGAAAAAAAAAATACAAAAAGCAAATACAAAAACCAACATCAAATACAAAAAGCAACTCAAATGAATCACAGATTTAAATGTAAATCAAATAATGAAATTAATGATAGGAAAAAAGTGTTTGAGACTGTGGGTTAGGAGAAGAAGTTTTAGTTCCAACTCCATAAAGCACAACTGATGTTTTAAACAAGCAGCAAGACTACAGGTACAGCCCGATGGTAGAACAGTTGCCCGGCAGGTGTGAAGCCCTTGATTTGATCCCTAGCAACAAAAAGTTAAAGATTTTTAGAGGCAAATTAGACTGTGTCGATGTTTAAAACATTCGCTGGTGTACTAGGAAGTATAACCGGGGCCCCACTCACGCACGCACGCACGCACGCACGCACGCACGCACGCACGCACGCCCGCCCAGCATGCCACTATTGAGCTACTCCCTCCCACCTAAAGCGTTTGCTTTACAAAAGGAACTAAAAGACAAGCTACTACTGAAAGACAATATCTGTAGGTGGTATATACAATAAAGGCTTGTGTTCAGGGCACAAGTCAGGACTTGCAGCTAAAAATTTAACACTAATAAAAATTTTTTTTCAAAATGAGCAAAAGATCTGAACAGACATTTCAGCAAAACAAGCTATATAAATCACCAATAAGCACAAGAAAAGAAGTTCAGCACCCTTACACAAATTAAAACTACCATGAGATATCACTACTCACAGCTTAGACTTGGGGAAAGCTAATAACCCTAAGTACTGGGGAAGATGTGGAACAATTGGAACTCTTATACACTTCTGGTAGGAGTAGGAAATGTAGGACCACTCTGGAAAAGTCAGACAGTGTTTTTATAGTTACACATAGACCCAAGCATGGTTGCACATACTTGTAATCCCAGCTACTCAGGAGGCTGAAACAGGAGGATCATGAGTTCAAGGCATCCCCAGGCTATACACCAGAAGTCCTTTCAACATAACTTTTTCCAAAAGGGGTCAGGGGGGCTGGGGATATAGCTTAGTGGAATAAGCACCTGCCTGGCAAGTGCAAGGTCCTCAGTTCAATCCCCGGCACCGAGAAAAAAAAAAACAGGGGGGCTCAGGGTATAGTTCATCACCCCCTGAGTTCAATCCCCAGTACAAACAACAGTACAAGCACACGTAAAATTAATTTATAACCCTGAATCTTCTGCATATTTACCCTAGAGTACACTGGGTTCAATCACCAGCACTCCAAGAAAAAAGAGGAAATAAAGACATTTTTAGAGAAACAAGGGCTGAAATTGGTAGCCAACAGACACTCTAAGAAGTGCTACAAAAGAAAAATTAGTAGGGTGTGGTGACGCACACCTGTAATCCCAGCACTCAGGGAGGCTGAGTCTGAGGCAGGAGGATCATTGAGAGTTCAAAACCAGCCTGGGCTACAAAATGAGCTCAAGGCCATCCTGAACTGCATAGTGAGACCCTGTCTCAACAAGACCAAAATAAATAAATACATGAATACATAAATACATAAATAAAATGAAAAAGAAATGCTGAAGTTCTTCAGGCCAGAGGGAAAGACAGACTCAGGTCAACACCAGGCTCAGGGTTTGCAGGGAGAAGCCTGCTCCTGTGCCGCCCTGGCCCGCAGGCTCCCAGGTTAGAGAGCGATTAAAGAGACTGTGGGGGTGAGCGCCTGGGGCAGATGAGTCAGGTGACAGGACCGGTAGTAGAGGGAGACGAGGGGTGACATATGTAACAGGGTCCTATCTATGTACAAAAGAGAAGCAGAACGCACCAGTGCTTTCACATAAATAGGGCTTTCCAGGGGCATCATGGACGCTACCGGAAGCTCTGCAGAGAGGATGCAGAGAAGCCAACTTCCAACTTAGGACCAGGGCTGGACGATCTCTGCTTCCTCCGACTCTAATCAAACTCCGCCCCCTTTGCATCTCTCACCCCAGCCCCGCAGGCCCCTCCCGAAGCGCAGACACCAGTCCTTCCCACAGGTGCCAAAGTGATTCCAGCAGCCTGACCTCCCGGGGCTGCCTCCGCGCCGACATTTCTCTGCTCCGACTTCTTTTCCTTCCTTTCCTTGAGAGCCTGTTTGGAGCTTCTAGCAGGGGAGCGCAGCTACTCTACACCCTTAACCGAGGAACGAGGAATGGCCCTCCTCGATGGGGCTGGTCGTCCTCTTGGAGCCTACGACTTCCGGAGGGACACGCGTGGAGCCCTGCGGGCGGAAGGGGCCGCCCGCCTGGCCAGCCAGATCAGCCGAATCAGCCCTGGCGATCAGGGGGCAGACGTCGCGGCCAGGTCCCCCTCACATCCTTTCCTCTGCTCTTCTCTTCTGTCTCCCCTCCCTCCGCACCCCAGGCTAACTTTTTTTTTTCCCTTTTTTTGAGACAGGGTCTCGCTATGCAGTTCAGGCTGGCCTCGAGCTCGCTTTGTAGCCTAGGCTGGTCTCGAACTTGCAACAATCCTCCTGTCTCAGCCTCCCGAGTGCTGGGCTTAGAGATGTGCCCCACCAGGCCCAGCACCCCAGCCTAACTTTGGCAGCTGTATATTTTCAACTGTGAGGGGCACTGGCCGGAAGGGCAGGGTTGATGTACCCCTGGGCCTGTAGGAATCCTCCTCTTGTGACACACGGATACTCCAATCCTGTTCAGCGGGGCAGGCTGAGGAGGTAGACGGTACCAAGGGCAGAAAAAAACCTAACGTCATGTCACTGGGAAGAAGACCCCAGCTAAAAGGGCCTCCTTACAAGCCGCAGGTCTAATGTCTCCTCAGTGCTCAGCACAGAAGGGTGGGAGGGGAGCAAGAGAGGAGGGAAGAGGGTAGGTCGAAGAAAAAATACTCTCCACAACTCTTAACTCACCCAGAGCAGATCCGAGGGGCATCGGAGAGGAAATCCAACAGTCTGCCGGAAGATAAAACAGGTAAAAATCCAAAAGACATAGGCACAGGTAAAGACTTCTCAGACAGAGCCGTAACTGTGCAAGAAGTAACATCAGGAAGCAAGAAATGGGATTATATCAAACTGAAAAACTTCTACAGAGGGGAAAAAAAAAGAATGGCAAGACAACCTGCAGAATGGGCAAAAAATTTTTGCCAGATACTCCTTGGACAGAGGACTAATATCCAAAATATATAAAGAACTAAAAAGAAAATTAGACCCCCAAAATGAAATAGGCACTTGAAATGAACAGACACTGCTTAGAAGATGTACAAATGAGTAATAAATACTTGAAGAAATGCTGACCATTTCTGGCAATCTGAGAAATGCAAATTAAAGCAACATTGACACTCCCAGGATGACTGTACACTGCCCAAACTGCAAACCTGTATCAATAAAATTGAAAATAAAACAACACTGAGATTCACTGAGATTCCACCTTCCCCCAGAAAGACTGGCCACCACCAAGAGATCAAGTGAAAACAAGTGTGAATGGGGTTTCGGGGGGAAAGGAACCCTTCTACACTGCTGGTGGAAATATAACAGCCCCCATGGAAGTCAGGATGGAGATTCCTCAAAAACTGAAACTAAAACCTCCTTTCTACTCAGCTATTCCCCATCTAGGCATCTTCCCAGAACAGTTAAAGATGTCATATTTCAGTGGCCTGTGCACACCTGTGTCACAGCAGAGCCACTCATAACACCTATAGCTTTGAAGTGGCCTATAGGTTTATCTGAGGTCAAGAGCACAGAGAAAATGTATCATTTACACAGAGTGGAGCATTACTCTGCCATTAAGAAGGGTAAACTTGAGTCATTTGTAGGAAAAAAATGGATGCACCTTGGTATCATAGTGTTAGGTGAAACAAATCAAACACACAAGCTTAAATATGTCATCAAGGTGGGCAACCAGGTATCACATCCACATTAGATGCAGAGAAAGTACCTGACAGCATTCAGCACTCATTGAAGACAAAAGTCCTCAGCAAAGTACAAATGCAAAGAAATCACTGTGCCTCAGACCAACGAAGGGCATCTGTGTGAGGGCTGCAGGCCCTGGCACCACGTTTATGAATGAAACAGTGGGTGTTGCTGGGAAGGGGGTGGGACTTTCTACCTTAACCCAGCTCTGTCATGGATAAACCCTCTGATCAAGAGACAGGCAGGCCCGGGACGGAGCCGAACGCTGCGCACCGCTGCAGGCAGCTCTTCCAGGAGCTTCCTTGCTCTTTTTTTCTCCTTTTTGGTTTTCTTTCGAGACAGGGTCTCCTGTATAGCCCAGGCTGGCCTCAGACTTGTGGCGACCCTCCTGCCTCAGCCTCCTGAGTGCTGAGATTAGAGGTGGGCGCCACTGTGCTCAGCCTCATTTTATTTTTGCTCCTTCGCTTTCATTTTTTTCCTTTTTACTTCTCTTTCCTTTTTCTCTTTCTTTCCTTTTCTTCTTTTTCCCTTTTTTTTTTTTTTTTTTTTTTTTTTTTTTTTTTTTTTTTTTTTTTTGGTGTGTGTGTAGTGCTATGGGCCAGGCCCAGGGCCTCTTGCCTACCAGGCAAGCCTCTACCATTGGGCTACATGCCCACCAGCCCCTTGCAGAGGCTCTGCCCGGAAATGGATGGCAGAAAGGGTTTGAAGTACTGATTCTACCATACACTGCCCACGTGATGCTGGACCTGCGACATCACCTGAGGCTGCTTCGTGGGGTGCAAACCAGGGGTGAGAAGAAGTGCATAGGTGCCGGGCGTGGCGGCACACATATGTGGCCCGGCACTCTGGAGGCTGAGGCAGGAGCGTTGCCACAAGTCCAAGGCCAGCCTGGGCTACATGGGGAGCCGGAGGCCAGCCTGAACTGCATAGCGAGACCCTGTCTCAGAACAAGCAAGCAAAGAAACACAGAAGCAGGACCTGGGTTAGGGGTCAGGGAGATTACTTATCGCCTATGCTCTGCTCGGTGCCTGGCGCCCATCAAACACCCCATAAACGGCAGCTTTAAAACAACACAAAATAACAGAGCGGCTGATTGTGTGGCCATGGGATGAGGAGGGGACACATTTTGGGGTGGTCTAAATCTCCCTCCATTTATAGAAATGCATATTTTCTTTTTTTTTGAAAATCAGACAATAAAGACATGGTGAAGTGACACAGAAATAAAACCAATCCAGGTCTCCTAGCTGGGTGTGTTGGCGCACACCTATAATCCCACCACTTGGGAGACTGAGGCAGGAGGATCTTTGTGAGTTCAAGGCCAGCCTGGGGTACAAAGTAAGCTCAAGGGCAGCCTGAGCTGCATACTGAGACCCTGTCCAACAAAGACCAAAAAAAAAAGTGAAAGCAATCCAGGTCTCCTAACCCAGAGCCAGTGTTTTTACACGCCCCAGGCTGGAGAGAAGGGTGGGACTTGCGACAAGATGCCCATGGTGCGTCCAGGCTGTGTAGAGTCTGCGCTGTTCACCCCAGGTCACTGGTCACAAGGCAGGCAGCAGCAAAGAGCTGTCAGTGCTCACCCTGTGTCTATGAGGGGTCTGCGTCCTGCAGTCACGCCCCGTTGCTTGCCATCACGCAGGTGCGGTATGAGCCAAGAAGACTTCAGCCTGCCGACAGCAGAGCCATGGTGGTATCTCGGGGAGGGGCAGCGCCATCCCTGATACACAAAGCTGGAAATCCAGGTTATTTTTATAAAACATAAACATCAAAAATGTTTAAAGGGTAGGCGTGGTGGCCCACGCCTATAATCCCAGCACTCAGGAGGCTGAGGCAGGAAGATGGCTGGGAGTTTGAAGCCAGTCTGGGCTACATAAGGAAGTTTAAGGCCAACCTGAACTACATAGCCAGGCCCTTTCTCAAAAAAAGAAAAAGAGTGCCAGACATGGTGGCGCACGCCCGTAATCCCAGAACTTGGGAGGCTGAGGCAGGAGGATAGTTGCAAATTTGAGACCAGCCTGAGCTACAAAGTGAGCTCAAGGCCAGCCTGAACTGCATAGCAAGACCCTGTCTCAAAAAGACAAAAAAAAAAAGTTTAAAGCCGGGCATGGTGGCCCACACCTACAGTCTCTGCGCTCTGGGAGGCTGAGGCCAGCGGATCACAAGTTCACGTCCAGCCCCCAGAACTTAGCAGGACTCTGTCTCAAAATACAATACAAAGAGGACTGGGGATGTAGCTGAGTGTGAAGGCCCTGGGCTGGATCCCCAGTACCATAAAACAAAACACTTACAAGCACTGTGCAGCCTGGCAAAGCCCTGTTGCAGTTTGCATTGGGCCGGGGCTCCAGTGTACAACGCTTTCTCAGAGAGGGTTGTTTAGGGGGCTGGGGATATAGCTCAGTGGAATAAGCGCTTGTCTAGAGAGGGTTGTTTAGGAAATGAAGGCGGGGTGGGCGGAGCCATGAAATGAGTCCCTCCAGCAAAGGGGGCTCCCCAGCCCCTGCCTGTGCACTCAAGGCTCCGACAACGTGTGGCCTCAGCACGGCCTCCCCCAGCGGCACAGCTGATGCCTCGGTGGCAACATTCCCAAACCTGCGCTCCACACACTCCGCCACAAATTAAAGAAAGGGTTTTCACTCATTCTTTATAATTCAGCTCAGGTGGTGCCTTGTCCGGGAATCTTTTGCTTGATCCTAACACAGGGATCGCATCACTAACAAACATTACCAAACTGTTTGAAATATTCAGCCTGTAAAAACCCTTCTACTTGCTGGGCAGGGTTGCGCACGGGGACACTGAGGCAGGAGGATCGCTGCAAGTTTGAGGCCAGCCTGGGCTACAAATTGAGACCCTGTTTCAAAAAACAACAAAACAAAAACAAAAAAAATCTACTCCTCACAACACACCTCTACTACCACCCCATCCTGCATGAGATTAAGGGACCCACTGGAGATCAGGCTAAGGCAGAGCAGCCACAGCACGGAGCACTGCTTTCTCGGGCACAAGGTGCAGAGCTCCGAAGGACAGTGTCTTGACAATCATTTTTGTACCCACAGGGAACAATACTTTGGCACTAAATCTTAGTGGGTCAGTGGATGGATAGATCACTCCCAAAAGGCATTGTGGGTGTGGTAGACTCTGAAGGGTAGTCCTGACCACGTAGGCATTTGTTCACTCAACCTCCTGGTAGTGCATTCCCAAGATCTCAGCATTCAGGGGCCTGAGGCAGGAGGATCTTGAGTTCCAGTTCAGAGAAAGTTTCCTGCCACTAGATCTTCACACTGAATTTCAGAGCTTTGAAGAGGAGTGTGGCAAACCTGTGGATGCATGCCACAGCCAGCTGTGTGTTATCACTGAAAGCTCTAAAAGCTTTGCCATCACTGGAATACCTGTTCCTCCACCAGGCATGGGCAGCAAGGAGAGCCCAGACAAAGGGGATGCTGGGAGGGGCAGAGCCTTTATCCAAAGATCTGCAGCCAGCTCAGAGTGGCTCACAACCAGGCATCACATACGGCACGCAGAGGGTGGCTATGGGGGGACAGATTCTGGGCACCGGGGCTGTGGCTGGGCCAGCCCCAGGAGCAAAGAGGGCCTTTCCTGTTTTCACCGTGTCATCATGTTGCGCATCACATTCCACAATATTTATCTGTTCGTGTGGACAAGGGAGTGGCTTGCAGTACATTTAGGGTTGTGCGGCCATGATCACAGCCCAGTGTTAGGAGGTCTCAGTCACCCCGAAAGACCCCTGCGCTCCTGGTGACAGTAGATTGGACTCCTGCCTCCTCAAGCACGCCTTCCTGCTCGAAGCAGAAAGAGAAAGAACACCTACCTGCTCAGAGTTCTGTGCTTTGAAAACTGCTGGAGCGGGGGAAGGGGAAGGCAAGTGGCCGGGGTGAAGGCTGGAAGCCACCCCCACCCCGGGAAGGGCCTTCCCGCAGGCAGCCTCACCTCCTGGCCGCGTTGGCATTGCCCGGATGCTTTTCATTAGCAACACCTGACTGGCCCAAGCAGCAGGGCAGAAGTTAGGGCCTCTTCTTAGGGCTGGGCGCAGGAAGCCAGTGGCACGCCTTGATTCTGTGGTCCTCTGTGGAAGGGCAGGCCCTTGCAATTCAGCTTGTTGCCTAAAGCTGACTTCCTTGTTCTGCACCTCTTCTGAGACATCAGGGTGCGCTAAGCACATGGCTGCTCTTGGCGTTCCCACGACACCCTGTCTACTCAGGGATGAGGTTGCAGAAGCGCCAAAGATTTACAAAGCTTATCAATTTGCTCTGAGACCTGGGGTCTGAAAAAAGTGTCCTCTCTCAGGGAAGTGGCCGTGCTTATGGTGAGGACCAGCGTGCCAGTAAATGCATTCCTCCAAGTGGCCACTGATGAGCACCGGCCAGCCAGCTTTATCCACCCAGAAATGACATCACCATGGCAACCGCCATTGTTAAGAAGCACACAGTCTCTGGGTTCCTTTAACGGAGACTGCAAAATCCCTGCTTACATGGCTCCTGTGCCTTCCAATAGCTTGTTAGGAGGTAGGCTTGTCAGGAAGAAGGACAGGAATTATCATTTATGGGTCCTCCCCTACCTGTGCCCACCGAGTAACTGTCAACCGAAAAACCAGCAGGGCCAACCACGTCCCACACCTCTCAGATCAGACCTGAACCACACCTCGAGAGCTGATCTGGCCCAACTCAGGAAGAAACATTTTGAAAAATAATATCAGTGAAAACTGCAGCCATGGTGACGGCCGTGGCTGTGCAGTTAGCACGCTCCCTGCTGGGCTGTTGGTAGCTGGGGAAAAGCAGCAGGTTCAGAAAAATCCTGAGCCTGAAAGGAGGAGCCAGGAGCTCAGGGGCTGAAATCGCAGGGTGTTTGATGCTGGGGGCCTTTTGCTTCTCCAAGACAGTTCAGTATCCTGGGAAACAATGGATTTATTAGCGAACCTGTGTCACTACGTCCTGATCTAACAAACCTCTCTAGGACACAAGTGCTTCATCTATCAAGGCAAATAATGCACACTTGAAGAGTTAAATTCCGGGAATTAACAATAACCTTGAAATTGAAAGCGCTTTACAAATCGAAAAGCTTCTGTGATTTGTTAGTCTCTCACACTGCTGTGTTGGAGGATGGAAGCATGGTCTCTCAGGAGCGGAGCCTTCCCCAGGTCTTAGCACCTAACTAGAGTGTTCGATGACCTCCAGCCAGCAGCTTCCACCCAGCTAGGTCTGGCTCCCTCAGCTAGGGCCGGGGCCAGGAGAGAAGCGCCTGGGGTCCCTACCCCAGCCCTGCCGTTTAGTTCTGGCACACTAGGACAGACGTTTGTCCCCTGGCTCCCTTGGCTGCTGCCTTGGGAAGAAAGGTCAAGTTAGGCTGGAGTCAGAACCACGCCGAAAGGGCTGCCTGGTCAGAGCTGGGGATCTGGAAGGCGGTGCAGCCCTGGGGTGCTGCCCTGGCGGCTCACTGTGCTGCTAGAGGTGGGGCGAGGGAGGTCACTGGGGTGGCCTGAGAAGCGGGTGTCTCCTCGGACTCTGCCTGCCCGCTGTGTCCCGGCTCCCAGGAATGAACAGACGCCCTTTGTCACTCTGTTCTGCCAGGGAACCAGCTGTCCATGGACTGCAGTTTCTGAGAGCATGAGTCAGAATCAGCCTGTCCTCCTTCCAGCAGAGCGCAGGGATTCGATCCAGGCTCAGAAGCTGACAGTGCCGCAGTGAGGCCCTCTCCATGCCAGCTCCTTACTAGTACCCGAGACGCTTTATGCCCACTTGCTCTGTCCTTTGTGCGAGCACCGGTGTTGCGCCCAGCCTGGGTACATAGAGGGCTCGCTCGATGCCTTGCAAGGTGCCAGTAGCTGCCCAGAACCCAGCCCCTGCCCTCCACGTGACCCAGCCCCACAGGGTCCCTGTCCCTCTGCCCAGCGCGAGCGCAGCCCACCGTCTCCAGCCCTGTGCCCTGCGCGGTCTCGGCGCCCGCTCCGCCGACGCCGGCTTCACTGACCCTCGGGCGACCCGGTGCCCCGCCACAGCAGCCAGCACGCGCAGGGCGGAGGCGGTTGGCGCTGCGGAGCGCGGCGGAGCCGGCAGGCCCCCGGGGTCCCGGGCCGATCGCACCCGGCCAGCCCTGGTCCCGCTGGGGGGTCGTGGGTAGCGTCAGAATCGTCCTCGAAGTCCCCGAGGGACACAGGGTCCGGAGCGCAGTGCGCACGCGGCAAACTGGAGAACAGCGCCCATCCCACCCTGCCCTACTCTAACCTCAGCTGGGTCACCAAGCCGGTCCGCAGGGTTTTAGAAAGTAACAGAGCGGAGCGGAGCAACATGGAGGAGAGAGAGAGGCTAGCTTTTTGCTAGCCTGAGCTACACCCCTAACCCTTTTATTTTATTGATTGATGCAGAACTGGGGCTTGACCCTGGTGAGCTAAGTCTTCTTGTTTGTGTGTTTTTGTTGGTGCAGGGAATTGAACTCAGGACCTTGTGCTTGCCAGGCAGGCGCTGTACTGCTGAGCTATATCCCTGGCTCTTTATTTGGTTTTCTGAGACAGGATCTCACTATGCAGTTCAGGCTAGACTTGAACTCACTATGTAGCCGAGGCTGGTCTCGAATTCACAGCGATCCTCCTGCCTCAGCCTTCCCAGTGCTGAGATTACAGGTGTACGTCACCAAAAAAGAATTTCAGACAGGCTGTCACTTAAATTGCCCAGGCAGGAC
Organism: Dinomys branickii; assembly: GCA_004027595.1. Classification (NCBI taxonomy): domain Eukaryota; kingdom Metazoa; phylum Chordata; class Mammalia; order Rodentia; family Dinomyidae; genus Dinomys; species Dinomys branickii. The sequence goes on from PVLD010026932.1 coordinate 16,070, forward strand.
TCAATCTAGAATCCTTTTGCCTAAACCTAGAGAGCAGCTGAGATTATAGGTCAATGGCACCACACCCGGCCCAATTTACATTCTTAAAAATACTGGGAGAGAGAGAATCTACAGGAGAGGGTGAGAACGGGGTGGCTTGGAGGCTGCAGGCAGACCCACAGCTGGGTGCTGGTGGCCAGGATTTAGTGAGGAAGCAGAGGGACAGAAGGAGGCGGAAACAGCTGAGCCGGTTTGGGGAGGTAAAGGGACCCCTGATAGGCCAACAGGGAGGGGTGGAGAGAGAGAGCCCAACAGGGAGTCCCTGATTGGTTGGCAGAGCCCTGCACCGCAATGGGAAGCCAGCAGGAAATGGGGAAGGGAGTGAGGCGCTCTGCTGTGGGTTTACCCTGCAATGGGAAGTTGTCACCCAGACCCAGGGGAATTCGGGTGATGAACCTGGGATGGAGGGGAGGGTGAGGCGCACGGATGGTGTTGACAGCACAGAGACCCGAAGACATTAGTTAAGGTGAAAGTGAGGAAAGAGGCCTCACGACACAGCCAGGGCACGGGAGGGGACACCCACACCCGCAGTTCAGCAGGAGGAGGGCCCGACAGGAGGGAGGGTGGCCAAGAGGTGGAGGACACCAAGAGGGACCTCAGAGAGGACGTTATTTCACGTCATCGGTTGTGCAAGTCATCTCTGCAAGAAGGTACGAACAGCTTTGTCAGAGAAGCTGCACATGACTGTCAAAGAGGGACTGGGGGTGGCAGGCAGAGGCAGGGACAGCAGAGATGCCCCAGAGGGAGGACTGGGTCCGAGGGGTAGGCGGGGTGAAAGGCACAAGGGTGGGGCTAGAAGAGTTTTGTGGCAGTGACACACAATCCCACACTTGTAATTTTTTTTTGTTGTGTTTTGTCTTTTTGAGACAGGGTTTCACTATGCAGTTGAGGCTCGACTTGAACTCACTGTGTAGCCCAGGCTGGCTTTAAACTCACGGCAATCCTCCTGCCTCAGCCTCTGGAGTGTTGGGGTTACAGATGTGCACCACCATGTCCAGCTGCCCTTTTTATTTGAAACAGGGTCTTGCCAAGTTGCCCAGGAGGGGTTCGAACTTGCAATCCTACCTCTGCCACCCAAACTGCTGGAATTAAAGGCATGTATTGCCATCCTTGGCCACCACCACTTCTTACTTAAATTTTGAGTTCATTTGTTATGTAAACTGTTTATTTGTTGTAGGTAGCTGGGGAATATAACTGAAATTGCATTTTTCTCTTTCAACATTGTAATTGGTAAAAAATAAATAAATAAAATAAGATAAAATAAAATAAAACATTGTGATTGGTGAGGTTAGAAAAGCCAAGAGACTTGAATAATTCCCATCAGTAGTTTTTTTCTTTTGAGTGTGGGTCATTGAACTCGGGGCCTCACATTTGCTAGGCAGTCACTGTTCCACTGAGCTATATCCATGGCGATATCTATTTTTTTAATATCACAGTTGAGCCTTTGTTCTCAGGCACACCCTAAATTCTTCTTACAGGAAGTGGCAGTTCCATGATGAGCGAACAGGAGATGTGATTTGAGTCGTGAAATTGCTACTAAATTGGCTAAGCAATTTCTTCAGGAGAGAACTCAGTGGGCACAACGCTCACTGGAGAGGAGTCTGTTATCATGACACCAAACCTTAGGGCTGCTCAGAGCATCTTTTCCCATAGTCCTCTCTGCTCCGACCCTCTGTGGCTGAGCACTGGCCACCTGATGTGGTCAACATGGCACCTGAGAAACTAGAGGCCTCACCCCATGGCCACAGCTGGGCTGGTGAAATGGAGATTCCTGAGGTCTAGTGGGGGCCCCAGTAATTAGGTGATAAATATCAGCAGTTCACAGTTATGAGCTGTTTCAAGTAATATTTCATAGCAAAAATCCTAGAATCCCCGCCGCAACAGGAAAGGCCCTGAGAATGTACTGTGAGGGCTTTGGGTTCGGGGTGAGCACATTCATAGCTTTCATCTGGGAGCTCCGTTTGCAGGCTGTGCAGGTCAGTTATGAAGTCACTGGCTCTGCCGTAGGCTTAACAGGGCCAGGACGCACCTGGCTCAGCAGTTGCTGCTGTCGCTGCCCAGGGGAACAGACGCCTTTTCAGTCTCCCTCAGACATAGAAAATGAAGTGCTGCGTGGCAGTTTCATTAAGTTCCTCATTTCTTGAGGTGATAGTTCACATTTTAATAGCTTAGCAGGAGTTTATGGTCACGGGATAATTAATTCAAATACATGCATCCCACCAGCCTCTTGTTCCAGCCTTTGTACTAAGCTTGAGGGGAAGTAAGGTTGAGAATTTCCACTTTTTTTGTGTGCTGGGAGTTGAATTCATGACCTCACGCTTGCCAGGCAAGCACTTATGCCACTGAGCTGTATCCCTGGCCCAAGAATTTCCAAACTTAAGGAACAAAACTCTTACTGCTCTCACAACAAGAACTAAGGAGTTTTATTCACCCACCTCTGGCTAACTTTATTTGAGAATTTCAGACCTATTGCAACGCTGTGCGGAAGACCCCATGCCATTTCCTGTGGTTTCTTTTTATCTCTACTCAAGCAAGCACCCTCTAAGAAAAAAGACCTATGGCCAGGCGTGGTGGCGCATGCCTGTAATCCCAGTGCTTGGGAGGCTGAGGCAGGAGGATCCTTGCAAGTTCAAGACCAGCCTGGGCTACAAAGTGAGCTCAAGTCCAGCCTGAACTCTGCCTAGCGAGACTCTGTCTCAAACAGACAAAAAAATTAAATTAAAAATAAGACAGAAGAAAGAAGACTTGAACTGTGTAACCCAGGAAATCCGACCTGAACCCCAAGTCACTGTCTGACATCGAGTCCTTAGGTTTTTACCAACCATCCACTAGGAATCATCTCAAGCTGCTGTACCCTCTTTCTGCTTAGGGAACACAAACATTGTGCAGACAGTCCAGGGATGGCAGACTGGCTCCGCTTAGATTGCTCTGGTTGGCTGCGGATATGACTCAGCAGCATAAGCACTTGCCTTGCAAGCCTGAGGTCATGAGTTCGATTCCTGCTACCAAAAAAAAAAAGATTGCTCTGGTTATTTGTAGTCAGATCCAGGTTCAACTCTAGGTTGCATCGTTTTTTTCTTTTCTTTTTTTTTTTGGTGCTGGGAATTGAACGCAGGACCTTCGCTTGCCAGGCAGATGCTGTGCCATTGAACTTTATCCCCAGCCCCATGGGTTATATCTTAAGGTAGACTTTGAGGCAAAATGTCCATTAAACATGTGTTTGACCTGGACCTCTCCATTGTCCTTAGGCTGGGGTTATTGAATGAAAGGTTATCAGGTTATAGATTTTAGGTTGGTTATACTCAGTCCAAAAGAGAACAGAGATAAAGTGGACATCATAGTGCTCACAGGTAATCCCAGCACACAGGGAGGCTGAGGCAGGAGGATCAAAAGTTTTATGTGACTGAGTTCAAAAGCCCTAGCTTCACTAGGCATGTTGGCACATGCCTGTAATCCCAGCACTGTATTAAAAGGAACAAAGTTTTTCTACCCCAACCTGTTCAATGTTGGGATCTTGAGGGTTGACCCACACCTCCTATGTCTTTCCCCAGGATTCTGTCTTGTGTATCACCTACTATAACACTAAAAACCATGACCACCTGATGGAAAACTGGGTCTCAGCTTAGATGCTGAGAGCAACAACCAGCAGGCTGCAGCCACCCAGGGCCCAGGAGACCCTCGCCGCCAGAGCATCCAGCGCTGCATCCAATCCCTGGTCCACGCCTGCCAGTGCTGCAACGCCAACTGCTCGCTGCCCTCCTGCCAAAAGATGAAACGGGTTGTACAGCACACCAAGGGCTGCAAACGGAAAACCAATGGCGGGTGCCCTGTCTGTAAGCGGCTTATTGCCCTCTGCTGTTACCACGCCAAGCACTGCCAGGAAAACAAGTGCCCCGTGCCGTTCTGCCTCAACATCAAGCAGAAGCTCCGGCAACAGCAGCTGCAACACAGACTCCAGCAGGCGCAGATGCTGCGCAGGAGGATGGCCAGCATGCAGCACACCGGTGTGGTCGGGCAGCAACAGGGCCTGCCCTCTCCAACTCCTGCCGCTCCGGCTACTCCGATGGGACCACAGCCACCCACTCGGCAGGTGCTGGGCTCATTCCATGAAGCAGTGGCCAGGTGACCCTTGAGCCTTCTTTCAGGCTGCTCAGCTACTGCTTCCAGAGTCCCCACCTGCCACAACAGAAATGGCAATGCACACTCAAAAAGCAACTGAGACACTGTAAATTGTTCGGAGGCCATTCCAGCGCCAGGTGCCCCAGATGCCTCCCCTGACTCCCATGGGTATGAACCCAACTCCCAAGATCAGAAGTCGTCATTAAAAAAAAAAAAGACCAGAGGTCCCCACGGACATCTGGAGCTGGGGATGGGACCCACAGCAATACAGCAGCAGCTCCCTCAGGCCCAAGGAGGACTGCCTCAGCCCCAGCTGTTGGAGACCACTACCAAGTGGCTCTGAGCTGGATTTAACATTGACCAATTGGCTTTCCCTGTTTATTTGTAAGCTGTCTGAAGCTTAGAAACCTTGTCTAAAGATTCTGTGAGTCACTGGTCGCTCCTGAGGCCTATATTGTCCTGTAAAGCTATGACACCTCAGAAGACAAGATAAGGCCATAGCTGAAGGCTTCTGGCTCCAACCCCAATTAACTTAAAGGAGACCGCGGGGCTGGGGATATAGCTCAGTGGAATAAGCGCTTGCCTAGCAAGCGCAGGGTCCTGAGTTCGATCCCCAGTACCGCAAAAAAAATAAATAAATAAAGGAGACCACAGCTGCAGGCACCTTACTTCTGCTGTGAAGATCTTCTTGGAGATGACACGGTTCTCCTAAATCAACAATGTAGGACTTCCGGGAAGATGGCGACCGGGTAGGCAGCAGAGAGAGAACCTCCCAGAGGATTACCACCCAGACAATGGAATATAGCGATATGAAGACAGAAACAAGAGAGGTATGTACCCTGAACCCAAGAAGGATCTGAAATGGGAACTGAAGCCCTAGGAAAGACCAAGCAAAACCTCTCCTGGAGGAAAGGATCAGAGGGCCGCCGTGGCACAGTCGGAGGGAGAAGAGACGGAGAAAGAGGAAGCCACTGCTTCAAACACACTCCTGGCCCAAGCCCTCATTCCAGCGATTGCAGCTGCGGCTTCACAGACCCACGCTCATGGAAGCCTCCCGACTCGGCCAGGGGAGAGCGGAGTTCCAAGAGCTGGTCCAGGTCTGGAGAGGAGAGGGCGCAGCCAGGAAAAGAGGCAATGGTGGTTGGGAACTGTTGTCAAATCCAGTGTGAGGATGAGAGGTTGCAACAGCCACTGAAGCGGAGTCCCCACCCTGCAGCAACCTTCCTAATCAGCCCCTGGAGGC
>PVLD010026933.1:0-21459 GCA_004027595.1 Dinomys branickii
AACTGTCTGACTAAATTTGCATGTCTGTATATGGGTCCATACATCTACAATTCGAAGATATCAATGGATAAAGCAACAACTACTGTTGAGACCATATCACCTTGTCTATAGATTAGTTGTGATTGTACTATTTTGTATGATAATGGGTGTCTGTTTGTCAATATGTTTTTGTACTTTTATGTTTCTAAAATAAAAAAAATTAAAAAAAAGATCTAAGCGCTTACCATAGGACCCACCTCCATGTCCCCTCATAGTAAGGAATAGGTTTCAATCTATGTATTTGTTGTGCATGAAAATGTAAAAATGTTATGCTTGAGAACATAGCATTGGTTAATCAAGAATCTACTAACGAAGGAGGCAAAAATATACCACTTTGGCATACGCATTACATTCATATGAAGGCAACTAAAAATAGCAGAAGAGAATCTCTGCCTTCTCCCTCTCTGGTTAAAAAAATGCACACATTTTCCTTTATAATGGTATCCTCACTCTTCCTTCGTATACCAGGAAAAAGAGGACTTTTATACAAAAAGTGCAAAACTGATATCAAGATATATCCGCAGAAATATACTTTAGGGAGCCCTTACCTTCTTTTAATTTTTCTCTATATTTAACTTGCCATAATGTGTCATTCCTAAAAACTAGGTCATTTTCTTTTTCATTGTCAGGTCTCCATGGTTTACTACACTTTGTTGTGTTACATAAACTCAAGCTAGCTGGGCATGGTGGCACACTCCTGTAACCCCCTGAGCCAGGAGGATTGTTGTGAGATTGAGACCAGGCTGAGCTACAAAGCGAGACCTGCATAGCAAGATCCTCTCTTAAAAAGACAAAAAAAAATTGCTAATAAACTCAAGCTTAACCACTACATTGATTATTCATTTATTTTTACTTCTGTGTTTTCACTTTACTATGAATATCCCATGTATATGAAACAAAATGTTTATGCTGTTCATCCATTTTTCTTAGTTTAATTTACAGACAATAACTACTAAGTGGGTATAGAAAGGGATTGTTTATGTTCTCTGTACTATTTGATGACATTTGAAGGCAAACTCATTGGCCTGGTAAGAAATAAAATGCGAAATATCTACGTGTTGACTTGGTTCTGACCTTTAAGTCTGTAACTCATCCTGAACAAAATAAGTGACCCTTTTAGTGCCATAAATCACAGAGATTATTAACACATAAAATATTTATTTTAGTTTGTTATCACTATAGTCTGCCTGTTTCCTATATTTCTGTAAAAATAGAGATATTTCCTGGAGGATTGAGGGCATAGTGGCAAGTGTAAGGTCATTTATTGCTGAGGATAAAACCTGTGGTCTCCTGAAAGGTACAGTTTAAGGAAGTTTCTACATTCTCAGACTGGGAAAGGACAAAGGTGCTCAGCTACCATGTGGTATATAACAGGGAAAATTACAGAATATGTCCCAAAACTTTACTATCTATTTTAAGGGAATTATATAATCACATTACTTTCCTACAGAATAAAAGTATCAGTTTGGTAGTCTTTTTCCTTCTAAATCAAATGGAACTCCTGAAAAGTGGCTATGGGTTTTATCACATTGAATTGTAAAGCAAAAATCACCCATCCACTGTTAAATTTTCAAAGATACAGCAAAGATTGTAAAATAATGAAAATGGTACAACAGGGAAAGCATCCGGTTTTGAATGTGCTAAAGCAAAGACGCCAAATAATGTGGTAATTATGAGTTGAAAAGCTTTAAAAATATTCTGAAGATCAATGAGAACCTTGCATAATTGCTTTTCAACTGATGATTATGTGTCTTGTGATAAAGAAATTCAGTAAATGACATTATTATTTAGCAGTCCGCAGAGTAATTTCATATTCAGTAAACGGCTGAAGTGTTCAAAGTGCACATAGAGTAGATGGATGCCATACGAGGAAGAGTCCCAGGTGGAAAATACAGACCCTACTGGGGAAAATTCATTTTGTTACATTCATATATGTGTCTCAAAAGGCAAGGCAAATCTATAATATGAGGAAATATCTTACAGAGACCTTAAACAATCACAGTATATTTATCCTGCTTCTGCATAGATCTACAGTTAAACCTCTGGAAAAGTGAAAAGCTCCAAGGAATTTGGCTCCAGCTTCCCTTCAAGGCGTATCAGAGGGAGACTTGAGTGAGTGATGGTATAAGACAGAGCTTAGTGGCTTAAAATAATACATGTTTATTATCTCATGGGTCAGAAGTCAGGCACAGATTAGTTGGGTCTGCTTCTCCCACGACTCACCAGGCTGTGGTCTCAATGTTGTCTGGAGCTGTGATCTCAGATTTGACATGAGAAACATCTCCTTATGAAGCCATCCTTTTTGAAAGAATTTTTCTCTATATTTTTATAAGATGGATGCTCCATTTTCTCCATGGCTATCATCCAGAGGCTGCCCTGGGATCTTCCAGAACACAGGATATTCCTTTCCTTGTGGCCCTTTCTGTAGGCCTTCTCAAAGTATGGAAGCTTTCTTCTTCAAAGGGAGCAGTGGAAGTAACCTCTCACTCCAGTCCACTAAGACATGCTTTTCTTATATAACTGTACGATGCTGGAGTGAGAAACTATCACTGTTAACATATTATTTTGCTTCCAAGTGTGTCCTGGGTGTCCCCATAGAGAAGTGGAAGAGATTACACAGAGGCCTAAACTAAAGAGTAAATAAATCTTTGGGATTCCCGTCTTTCAGATATTTTCCCCTGCCTCTCTTGGGCCTCTAATTGTTCTTATGGGAAATATATGTCTATATCTATCTATCTATCTATCTATCTATCTATCTATATATATATACATATAATCAGAAATTCTTTGGCTCTTTTAATTCTTTGTAGAAACCTCAGAGCTAAATGTCTGAAGTCCACCTCCAGCTAATAGTGAGATATTTTAGATATTAGTTTTACACTAACTTGACCATATTTCTCCTACTGTTATGATTTTTTTGTATGATAAACTCTACATATACTACTACTAGAAGTATATGTACATTTACCTCTGTGTTTGATTATTTTGTAGCTGTCATATATAAGTGACATCATACAGCATCAGGCTCTCTGTTCCTGGCTTATTTCAGTTCATATAATGTTCTCAGGGTTCATCCATGTTACCACAAAGACCAGAAATTTTTGTTTCTTTTTGTGTTTTGAGGTAGTGTTCCACTGTGGATATACACATTTTATAGATTCTTTCAGCCATCAGATATATCAAAAATGTTCAGTATCTATAATAATCAAAGAAATGCACATTAAAACCACAATAGGAGATATTGCTTCACACCTTCTAAATTGGCTATTATCAAAAAGATGAAAGATAACTTGTGTTGGCCAGGGATGTGAAGAAAAGGCAACCTTTGTTCGCTGTCAGTGAGATGTAAATTAGTACAGCTATTTAGAAAAAAGTATGAGGATTTCTAAAATAACTCAAACTAGAATTATCATATGATTGTTGATTTTTTGGTTACTAAACATAATATTAAAAAGCGATCCATTTTGAAAATTAAAAACAAATATACTGAGATAAAAATTTATTAGATAGTGAAAATTATGGGGGAGCATAAAACACTAAGGCAAAATTGGAAAACAAACATGGAAGAACAGCAGAGGTATCAGTCTGAATCCAGTTCAACCTGTGGTTATTAACAGCAATTACCACTTGCCTAAGCATCTGAACTGACCCCTCAACTATTCTCACGAGGTCCTATGTAACAACTACTATATAAGGACATATGTATTCATGGATATACATTTTTAAAAGCCAGATATTTTGGATTAAGGGAAACAAAAACATCCTTGAATAACTTTGAAATATATAGTTCATCAAAAAAAGAAAAAAACTGTATTTTTCATGGTTAAGTGTAATTATTTCAATTTGATTAGCTTGGGAGAAATATAGGCAATTAGTAAAGGACACTTCTGGGTGTGCTTCTGTGGGTCACAAAAGTATGAATTTGGGTACTATATGTGATCCTTCACCCTTCCTCTCTGAGACTGATATATTTTCCAAACCATCATGAAGTAAGCATCTTCTGGGAAAATACCCAGAAGGGGAATAGCTGGGTTGAATGGAACCTCTAGGCCTAGTTTGCTGAGGAATCTCCAAAACGATTTCCACAGTGGTTACATCAGTCTGTACTTCCCAGAAGATCTGAAAACACCATGTCACAGTGATATATGTGCATCCATGTTTATAGCAGTGAGATTTGTAATAGCTAAATCATGGAAGCAACCCAAGTGTCCATCTGCTAAAGATTGGATAAAAAAATTGTGGCATTTTTATATAATGGAATATTACTCAGCTATAAAGAAAGACAAACTAGAGGCTTTTATAGGTAAATGGTTACATCTAGAGACCATATTCATAGGTGAAATAAATCAGATGTGCATGTGGAAGCAACATATTGTATCACTAGTATAAGAATCTGAAAGTGTGAATATAAATTAGGAACTATGATAGACATTGCAAAATGAAAGCAAACTGCTCAAAAGTAAAGAGAGCCTGGGATGAGGGGAAAGAGAAAAGGAAGAAAGGAATAATTATGTATGTATGTATGTACGTATGTATGTATATGCAGGATGGCTGACATAGTTGTACTACTGACTTTAGTAGCAGCTTTATTGTAAGGAACAGTTAATAATTAGTTAATGATTAACCATACCCTTTGAACAGGGTATGATTAATGAACAGTTAATGATTAATCATACCCTTTCATAAGGGTATGACTAGTGGTTTGATCAATCTTACATGTCTATATTTCTTTTCCTGAATATACACTTTGAAGTTATCAATATGTAATACAACAATCATTGTTAATTCCCTGTCATCTTGTCTGTAATTCAGTTTTGCTTGTACTCTTCTTGTGCTGCATTGTAAATGGCTGTCTGCTTGTTAATATGTTTTCACTCTTTTATTTTTAAAATGAAAAAGATAGATGATTGACAAAAAAAAATGAAGTAAGCATCTTTGCTCCACAACATCCTTCTGCCATTTTGTTTCTCCCTTGAAACCAGCTGACCATGGACTGAATCTTCTGAAACAATGAGCCAAAAAGTGAGCCATTAAACCTTTCCTTCTTTAAACTGTGGGTGTCATGCACTCTCACAGCAACTAGAAAAATAATATACCTTTATATTCATATCCTAATTTAGCTTGTCCTAACATTTCTGTGGTAAACAGTTGGGGTTAGTAAAAACATAACCTTTAATCTGTTTATTTCAGAAAATTTTATATAAATGACAAGAGCAACAATCAATATTCTTGTTGATTTAAATGCAGAGGTGCCCCATGTTTAATGTAAATATTTTAAGAAATAACAATTACTTAAATTAATACAAATAGTCTGTGCCCAAAAATATTATATTATATAATATTCTATTAAAAGTAATTTAATTTAAATATAAAACTATTATCATAATGATAAAGACAATACTTATAGATACCATTTATTGAATACTAACTATTTCCAAGATACTCAGTTGCATTACATTTTAATGACAGTATCTCCCCTTCCTTAAATATGCCAGGTACTATTTTAGGTATATTAAATATATTGCTTTATGAAATCCTCACTACCATTTTGTAAAGTTGGTATTAGATGTTATTCTATCTTAGAAACAGAGAAAGCAAAGTGATAGAGGTTAAGTAACTCTCTGAAGGTCACATACTACAGCTGATGAGGTCAACATTTAAATAAAGGTTTTATGACCCCCCCAAAACTATAAGATAGATAGAAAAATAGATAAATTTTTTTATAATCTCTATATTGTGGCCTAAGGTGCCAAAACGTGTCATATTTCCAACTATTAATTAGTTTTAATAAGTACTTGTTTGGAAAATACCAAGATCCAAACAATAATGTTTGGGTTATAATAGAAAGATGTTCTGTGTTTTTCCTTTCCCTTTCTCTCACTGACATCATCCAATCTATTCTGAAGTCCTATTGGGTCTGATACAGTATCATCAGAGAGGAGCATTGAGTCACATTGAGAAGTTACAGAAGGCTTCTTTAGGACAGGCACTAAAGTTTGTAACAGCTGCCATTCTTGAACTTAACATGATTGTTGGTACTGTTCTCTTTATGTACAATGAACCATCATTCAGATAGGTGACTTAGAAGTGAAACACTGTTTTCATTAGTGTGTTTCACTTTGTTCTGTACTCAACACATCCAAATGGTCTAAGCAGATAGAGTTCATGTAAGCAAGAAGGGTAAGCCAGGCTTGAGGCAGAACATTTAAAATAAGTATCATTAGTGTTGAGGTTTTGCCCACTTTTTACAAAAACATTATTCATTTGAGTTGTGTCTAGTGAAAACAAACAAACAAAAGCAGAAAAGAGGATTCCTCCTTTATGGGTTATTTTGTTGAATACTTCAGGTATTATGGTACCTACAAAGATGTATAAACAAGCAGACAGATTACAGCCCGTTATATGCTATATGATGTGTGTCTGGCTGATCATATCTCAGCATATTCTGAATGTTGAAAAAAACCATGAAGTTCAAAAATGTGTTCTCCATAGACACAACACCCCACTAAATTAACTTTTTGGTGGTTAATGTAAAGTGTTTGCTTTAAAGTGAAGCTATCATCCTAACTATGTCTTCCTGGAAACTTCAGTCTGACTTTGGTCCCCAAGAAACAACCAGAGAGAAAGAGAGAGTGGGGGCGAGGCAGGGAGTGCAAGCACACCTGGGTATCATAGGTTTCTTTAAGATTTTTATATTTTTATTACTGAAAAATACAGAAGAATCCCTGTTTGAAAAATCGTATATTCCCCTGAAGAAGCCAGAGGATATTTTCCAATTTAAGTCAGGAAAAATGGAATATTTTGTGAAAGACCTGAAATACAAAGATAAATACAATCAGTACTAGTTTTAATCTGAAATCTTTAGACTGCATAGCTCATTTGGTTAGGTTGAACCCTAAGTCTACCATAAACATGCATTATACTTTTTTTCCCAGCTATGTAAAGTTCCCTGGCCTTTTAAGATACACAATAGGTTAATCATGTATTTACCAAATACTTACCAACAATACATAATATGCATGTTATTTCATAAGGGTATTATAAATGATTGCCTTTTATTCCTGGGAATTTATAATCAAATAAAGAAAAGTACATGGGTATGAAGTCGCAACAGTGTAAGAAAAGGTCTAGTATGAAACTCTCTTTCACAAAACATGCATTTATTGAAAGCCTACAATATGTGAGAGTTAAGTGTTAGACTACAATAGTGAGCGTGATAGATATCACCCGTGGCCTCTTACTTCATGTAGTCCAGATAGAAAGGAAAATTTCTTATAATAAGAAATTATAATCAATGTAGTGAGTGTAATATTAAGAGAGAAATATTCTGCCAAGTTAATACTTAGAGCCTCAAAGAATGTTTCCTGTAGGTAGGGTGCTCCATCCAGCATAACCAGCATGTATGAACAAACAGGGAGGTAAGAGGAATTTAAGAGGAGGTTAACATCAGCAAGTACACATGAAAGAGTGATAAAGATGCCTTTATGGAATTAAAAGTTCAAAAAGGGTGGGCTGGGGATATAGCTCAGCAGCACAGCACCTGCCTAGCAAGTGCAAGGTCCTGAGTTAGATTGTCAATGCACTCTCCCCCAAAAATAAAACAAACAACAAAAAAGTTCAACAAAGCTGAGGGAAAGCCTGGAATTAAAAAAAATGCAAGAAATAAGGCTGAAACAATGAGTATACACACTCCATATCTTGTATAACATATTAAAGATTCTACGATTTATCTTGGGCCTACAAGCAAAGGTACTAGAACTAAAAATGGCTACTGGGAAGAGCATGGACTGACTGCAAGATAGAGCAAGGAGACACAGGGTACACTTTGCTCAATTTCAGTAAAAGGATTAAAGTGGATATTTGCAGGGTGAATTTTGGAAGTATAGATGACAGGGCTTCACGATTTATTGTGTACAGAGTGGTGTGGGATGATTCCGAGGTCTCTAGCTTGAGTAATGCAGTGGCTGATAATGTCATTTACTGAGATGAAGGGCATAGAGGGAGTTATAAGCCATATGTGGTAACAGCCTTCCTGAAATATGATACATGGATATGTTGTTTTAGTTACTTTTCTCATTGTTGATACAAATACCCTACACCCTAAGTTAAAGGAGTAAAGGTTTATTTTGGCTCATAGTTTATAGGGGTTTCAGTTCATAGTTGGCTAACATCAAGGCAGGATGGCTTGGCAGAGGGGAACCACAGAGGACAAGCAGTTCATGGCAGGCAGAAGGTAGTAAGCAGTAAGTAATAAGTGAAAAGTAGCAACACTCTTTCTGTCCCTTTATAGTTTACATAGGCTACCCACCCTTAAGGCAGGTAGCATTCACACCCAGAACTATGCCAAACCAATCAGTGGATTAATTTAGAAATCACATACCCTAGACAGAGACACCTCTCTAAAGCCCGACGTACGACTGCATGAGGATTTGGAGGGACGTCTAAATACAAGCCATAATATATGCAGTATAATTTTAAGGGAAAACAATAAAGAGAATTATCTCTAAAAGAGAAGTATTGTAAAAGAGACAACACCTTTACCTGATAGTAATGCAGTTGGTGAATTGAGTGGTGAAAGAATATAAGGCACATTTAAGGAATAGCAAATGATCGTGAGAGATTAGTGTTTCTTTCAGGGCCTGTTGGTGAACCCAAGGACATAGTGGACTTTAAATGTACAGCACTTTGAATATCACAATAAATAGTAAAGCCTAGCTAATAGCAGGATATGCAAACTAGCATAACTACTATGAGTATAGCCTTAGGTAGGTCATGTTACCTCCCTTACCTTTCTCCCAGACTTTTAGAATTCATGGATCAGTAAAATTTTAAAAGTGAGGGTTAACAGGCATGAAGCAATAAAAGATTGCCAATATAATTTTGTCAAGCATGAACATATAAAAAACAAATAAACAAAAAACCCTACCATCAGTTGATTTCTTGATGACAGCCACTCTTTCTAGGGTGAGATGGCATCTTAGTTTTGTTTTAATTTGCATTTCTTAAATGACCAATGTTGAACATTTTCTCATAGACTTATTTGTCATTTGTATTTCTTCATCAGAGAAGTGTGTGTGATCATCTCAGATTTCCATTTTTGGACTGGGTCTTTGAATTTTGGAGACCAGATCATTAAAAATTCTTTACATGTTCTAGATAGAAGTCCTTTGTCTGAGTGGCATTTGGCTAAAATTTTTTTCCCAATTTGTGAGTTTTCTTCTTACTCTGTTGGTGAGTTTTTTGATGTGCAAAAACTTTTCAATAAGATGAGATCCCAGTCACTGATTCTTTGGAGTATTTTCTGGGCAATTTGGTTTTTGTTTGTGAACTCTCTGCCTACTGAGGCTGTGGAGAGAAAGGAACACTTCTTCACTGTTGGCAGGATTGTAGACTAGTACAACCACTGTAGAAATCAGTGTGGAGATTCCTAAAAAAACTAGGATTATAGGTCCCTTTGGACCCAGTTATTCCGCTTGTGTGTATTTTTTAAGAATTGAAAACATGGTATCACAGCAATATATGTGTACCCATGTTTATAGCAGCACAATTTGTCATAGCTAAATCTTGGAAACAACACAAATGTCCATAAACTGAGGAACAGATAAAAAGACATGGTATTTTTATACAATAGAATATTACAGAACTATAAAGAAAGATAAACTCAAGGCTTTTATAGGTAAATGGATACAAGAGACCATACTCAAAAGTGCAATAAATCAGACCCGCTTATGTAAACATCACATTCTCTCCCTTGTGTAAGAAACTGAAATACTGTAGCGGATTAACAACTGGTGGTCAACTTATAACCCCCCCCACTGAACTGAGTAAGCGTGGTGCTAGTGTGGGAGGCCAACTGGAAGATTGTTGCCAACAGCATAAGAGGAAGAGGTGGGGGAGGAAAAGCGAGCCTCTTGGGAACTGAGAGGCACTTGGGAGCTGAGAGAGGCTGTAGGGAGGTGATAGAAGTTGTAAGGAGCTATTGGTTGTTTTGGAGGAGCTCGTCATGCTGGCTTTCCTGATGAATTTGGCTGTTTTCATCCTCTGAGGAGCTCGTGACCTCATCGCTACTGAGAATGGCTTCTGTTCACTTTGGGGGAGCTCTGCTCCTCACTTTCAGCATCACTTCCTGGCTCTGGAGGGGAAGATGTACATTGCTGGTCTCCTGAAGAAGCTCGCCACATTGGCTTCCCTGATGGGAACTCGGCCATCTTGATCATTGGAGGAGCTCAGGACCTCACTGTTGCTGAGGATGGCTGTGGTACCTTTCAGGGAGGCTCTTGTTCTTCTGTGCGTAGCTTCCTGGCTCCAATGCAGATCCCTCAGCCTGCTAGCACAGATCCTTCATCCTGCTGGCACAGACTTCCTAGGTTCTACCACTGACCTTTGGGTTTTCCCCATGCAGATCCATGAAACAGGCCTGCAGGACACATTGTCCGGGGCTCTTTGCCTCCAGTTGTATTCATGGGAGGCATTATTATGGGCTCTAAGTATTCAGCTGGACTCATGCAGGATATTTCCTTGGAATCCAGGCCCTTAGCTGGGTTCCTTGGTCTTTCTTAGTGTGTGGACAGAATTCCTGCACTCTTTTGTATGTCATTCTTTGGGTGACTATTATAAGTAATCTTATAAAATATGTGTCCTGTATTATATTGTTCACTTTGCAAAAAGAACACTGCAAACCGTAACAAAGACCAAACAAAATCTGAAAAGTACAATAGATATTGTGAATGGGAAAGAAACTACTCAAAATTAAAGTACAACTGGGATGAGGGAAAGGAGAAAAGAAAGAAAGAAGGAAAAAATACATACATATATATATATATATATATATACACATACATACATACATACATACATACATACATACACACACAAGATAGCTAAGGTCATTGTACTACTAATTTCTATTGGTTTATTAAAAGGAATAATTAATGTTTAATTTAAAAAAAAATTTGACCAGTTTTGCATGCTTATATCTGGTAATCTGAACAACTAATTTGAAGATAACAATATGCAATATAACAACCATTGTTGATTTCCTATCATTTTGTTTTGAAATTCTATATCATGTTAATGCCTTTTTACCTTTTATTCTCTTTAAAACAAAAAAGAAGGGAAAATACCCTACCACTTACTAGTATTGTCATTTCATAAAAAAAAGCAGATTTCAAAGTGAGCATGCAAGGTACATTAATTTTTTGAAATAAATAAATTTAATTTTATAAAGCACTTATTTCACTATCCTTGTTTTTCTCCATACAACAAGAATTAGTACAAACTTCAGGCACTTGTCAAGAAAAGTTTGGCAACTACTACTGAAGTAGATTCCAGTATTCCTTCTAACATTGCCAGTCTGGGATTTTTACAGTTCCTAGGAGTTTTATTTTTATGATACAGTAGGGAGCCACTGAAGAGTTTGAAAGACTGAAACAGTACTATTAAAGCTTTTCTTTAGGAAGTAATATTGGAGGTTTTACAAGGAGAAAAGCCAGTAGTCTAATCATGTAGCTATCTTCAAAGTTGAAGCATGTAAGAAAGGCTTAAATTAGGGCACTGGGAACAGGAATGGAAAATTTGAAATATGTTTGTCCAGTGTGCAAACGCTAGTAGGGCTAACAGGATGTTAAGTCTGACCTCTTTTGGAAGGGTTAAATTTTTAGCCAAAAATTTCCTTTACCTCAGAAGGTCTATATGACTCATCCCTTCATCTAAGAAAGTTTTCAGGATGTAGATTCAAAAATAACACTTTTTTCTGAGTCTAAATGCCTAAACCACAATTTCTAATGGCCCTGATCAAAAGATACTATATTATTCCTATTGTGCTGAAGAGCCAGAGAAATCAATTGCTTGGAAGGGGTGAATTATGAAGAGGAAGCATATGATAATGACTTACTTGAAATTAGAGCTTAGAGAGGTTACAAATAAAACCAGTGCCATCATGCCATAAAATCAAAGCTGCAGGACTGAAACAGAAAATCATAGAAAATTGCACATTTTATATCCTGAGCTATTTTTGCCCCAACTCTTTCCAAGGAAAATTAGAAAATAGAAAGAGTGAGTCACCACGTGACATTTGATTGAAGATCTGATATTCTCTAATACTGTTGGATTAAATTCTCATACCTCTACTCCTGTGGAAGTTGCTAGATTCTGGGACTTCTGGTGAAAAGAATGTGTACATGCATAAAACCTCATGACACTCTGGAAGTTTCACTAGCTTTGTTTTATTTTAACATGTTTTCTAAGTTACTTTTCTTATTATGGAGACAAAATGTCCAACACCGAAAATTAAAGGAAGAAACGTTTACTTTGGTTCACAGTTTATAGAGGTTTCAATACATAGTTGCCTGGTTCTAAGGCAGGGTGGCACAGGGAAGAGGGGCAAGAACTCATGAATTCAGAAGACAGAAGGCAGTATGCAGCAAAGTAGTGAAACAGCAAGCAACAAGCAGTCACCTCAAAACCCATTTTCCTGTCCTTTACATTATATTCAGGCTATATACCATCAGGGCAGGTAGCACTCATACCCAGGGTGGGCCTCCCCATTACCCACCTTCATAACTATGCCAAACCAATCAGTGGACTAATTTAGTAACCACACACCCAGCCACCTCTGAAAAAGGCTCACTTATGACTACATGAGGCATCAGGGGGACATTAAGACTCGAGCCATAACAATGTTCAAGGAAAAACACAGGGCAGCAATAGTCCTATGTGAGGTGATGAATATGTTAACTTGTTCTATTACAGTAAATGTTTTGCACATATCTTATAACATCATATGGTGTACAATAAGTATTCACAATAAAATTTATTTTTAAAATGCTTCTGAGAAACTGTGGCCAGAAGCATGATTCTATGACCACCCTTGGCCAGGTAGCCCCTATAAAGTGATATTAGTCTAAGATAATGATGGTGACATTGATGAAGTATGTATCAATTTACTCCAAAGAAGAGTAAAAGCAGAAGCTACCATTTTCAAGTGCTTACTAGAAATGGTACAAATCACTTTACTAAATGATTTTGCTTAATGCTCAAAACAAACTTATGAGGTAGGTGCTATTATCAGTTCTTCATACATATGTGGAAAATGAGGCTCAGAGAAGCTAGTTACTTTGTCCAGGGTCATATAATCAAGAAGTAAGGCAGGGAATGTTCATACCAAGTCTGCTAATCCCATTGGTACGGATCATATATTCTGTCCTATTGGTGCAATTTACTATAATTTTGCCCTTGGTTCAAGTGTCAGAAGAAATAATTAGGCATGAAGATTTTCCCTTTCCAGCTGTCCAGATGTGTGTGTGCGTGTGCATGTGTGTGTGTGTGTGTGTGTGTGTGTGTGTATGGGTGTGCATTTAAGGGGAAAGTTACAAAGTAGAAGTTGAGCGAAAACTCAGTGATACGAAAAAAAGGGAAGGTCAGGGATATAGCTCAGTGGCACAGCACTTGCTGGGTAAATGCAAAGTCCTGAGTTTGATTCCTGGTACAAATATATATATATATATATATATATATATATATGGGAAATTATGAAGGGTTGTATAGATGTACCAAGTCCCTATGAAGAATGTGATCATTATGTACTATAAACATATCTAATAATGCAAGGAGGAGCACGGGAGGGAGGGAAAGGGAATAAAAAATAATAAGAAATTTCGTGTATATTTACCAACTCCCAATGATCAATACAATATTTATGTACTATAAACATGTACCAATAAAAAAGAAAAAAAAGCATCACCTGCAAACAAGTCTGTATGCCATTTTAAGAAAGGGACCACTTGACTGATTCCATATGCACAACTTTTGCACTTGGTAGCTAGCACTGGGGCAAAAATAGCTCAGGATATAAAATGTGAAATTTTGACATTCCTTCTCACCAAGGCCAACCTGTGTACGATCTCTGCTACAAATGAAAAGGCTGTTTAAGACTATCCCTTTCAATAAATCTACCTATAGAAAAAAATACTTGCATTTACTATTCTTTTCAACATTAAATTTACTTCATAATGAATTCCCTTTATTTTATCTTTTTCCGGTTTCTATTTTTATTAATAAATGTTAGAAATACATAATGATTATATTCATTGTGAAGGGGTGGATTATGAAGAAGACAGAAGGGGTAAGCAAGGGTACACATCCTTTAAAATACTTTTATACTAGAGCAGACTCTCCTCTTCTTTTACTTGATCTTATGATATCTAGGGGCCAGACTGCTTCTTGGAAATATAAGCCCTGTTCAGTCAAAGCCAGTTCTACTCCAGTTAGCTTGTGACAATGATGTTCGACTTGTCCTGTAAAACCAGCATTACAAAGGCCTGATAGGTTATTCGATCAATCTTGTATGTCTTACTGTTATTGTACTACTTTGTGCCTCTTTGTTAATGCTTTCCGGTTTTTTTTTCCTGTTGTTGAGGTGATTAATTGTTTGACCAATTTCACATGTCTGTATTTGTGTTCATGAATATACACTTCGAAGATATCAATAGGTAAAGCAACAACCATTGTTGAGTCCATGTCACTTGTCTGTAAATCAGTTTTGATTGTACTATTTCTTATGCTACTTCGTGTCTGTTTGTTAATGTTTTTGTGCTTTTACTTTTAAAATAAAAAAAAAAAGGCCTGATAGATTTCACCAGTCCTTCCAAGCCAGATGCTATTTTGCTTCTGTCACAAAATGTAGCATCCAGTCCATGACATCTGTGTTCCCACTTGAATGAAGGCTGTTCAGCGGCAATGAAAATGAAGGCACTTTCGTTTCCAACAGATTTATTCACAACCAGATCCTTTGTTTCTGCATGGGTTATACTAGTACAAGAAAGTGAGTATCTCAGCACTCTAATAGTTTTCCTTTTTCTTATTTTTATGACATAAAAACCACTGCTGATAGAAATCAAAAGTGAAATGCCTGGAGCTCATTCACTGCATTGTGTGTTCAAAGCTCTCCTTATAACCCAATTTCTCTCATTTTATGTTATTTTCCTGGGACACGGAATCATTGACTCTTAGTTTATGGGAGGTAACAAATTTCATTTACTAATACAATCAGAATGTATTAGGCCTCAGTGAGAGGCTTTATATTCAAGATGTCTGCTTAAAATAAAATGTGTGTGTGTGTGTGTGAGTGTGTGACTTTATAGCATACATAAGTAAGAAATACAGTAGTTAAAAAAAGCTTAGAATTGCCTCGAGTGATATTGTAGATATTATGTGTACTACTCCTGACATTAATGGTCCAGATAATAACTTCCTGTCTAGACTTTCACAGTTTTTCTTACTACACTGTTGGTATGATTTGCATATTGCTCCCTGGAATGGAAATCTAAGAATATAGATTAAACCTATTCATATGCTTGCGCCATGACCAGAATATAGCAATAGTTGATGTCTTTATATTTAAAAGTTAGAGAAATATGCACATTAAATTCATAACTGCATCATAAGGATACATTCTGCTGTAAACCTGAAGACAAAATCAAGATGGTAACATCTGGAGGAACAAGAAATAACACATTTTGTAAAAGACATGAACATCAACTTGCATGCTCAGAGAAAGAAAATTCTAGTTGGAAGCTTGCCATGGTTGTGCATGACTGTAATCCCAGTACTCAGGAGGCTGAGTCATGAGGATCATTGGGAGTTCAAGTCCAGCCTGGGCTACAAAGTGAGCTTAAAACCAGCCTGAACTGCATAGCAAGACCCTATCTCAAAAAGACCAAAAAGAAAAAAAAATAGTCTAATAGGAAAATATTGAGTATCTATTTTAAATATGCTATAAAGTTTTTGAAAGGAATAAACCTAGAATATTAAATGAATGTTTACCTATATTTCATCAAAGTGTTAGAGCATCACCAGGCAAAAAGGATTGGGATGAGTTTCAGAAGGGCAGGAAGAACTCATATGAAGAAGAATTCCCTCATGTGGTCTAGTATAAATACACAGGAATTACATATATGAAAATACTCAACATCGTATAGATAAAGTAATGATTATTCATTGCATAAACTAAACTCTTTGAAGCATGTTCATACAGTGAGTTTCTCTAGTATACATTTGTTGTCTATATTTTAATTGGGAAAGAAAAAGTTACAAAGTAAATAACTGAGTAAGCATCCAGAAAATAATTTGAAACGGAGGTGACTATGATAAAAAGACATTACAGTTATCCTCTCAAAAATAATAAATTATTCTACAGAATTAAATGTGAGTTCCCAGTTACATTATGCTAAACTAAAATTCACCTCTTTATTGTTGATGGGGTATAAACTAGTACAACCTATATGGAAATCAGTTTGGTGATTCCTCAAAAATAAAAAATCTAGAAATAGAAATTCCATGTGAACCAACTATTCTCTTCTTCTAGGTATCTTTGCAAGAGTTAAAGACATCATGGTACTGTAGTGTATGCATAATCATGTGTATTAACGCACAATTCATATTAGCTTGATTTTAGAAGCAGTCTTTATGTACACCAACAGATGAATGGGTAAAGAAAATGTAACATATACACATAATGGAATACTACCCTACCACAAAGAAAGACAAACGAGTCATTTGTAGGAAAATGGAGTTATCTTGAGACAATAATGTTAATAAAGTCAGACACACAAGCTAAAATATTACATGGCTTCAACTCTGATATTTCTTTGTTGAAATTTTTTCTTTAGTTGACTGTCCATTATTGATAGTAGGGTACTGAGGTCTCCCATTTTAATTGGTGTTTATCAGATTTTTAACATCTATTAGTATTTCTTTATGAAGTTGGGTGCACCAGTGTTTAGAGCATATATGTTTATAATCGTTAACTCTTCCTGTTTAATTGTTCCCTTAACCAGCAATACGTAAGTGCCCTTCTTTGGCTCTTCTGAAAGATCTGGACTTGAAATCCACTTTGTCTAAATTGGAATAGCTACTCCTGTTTTCATGGGTTCTCATAGCCTGGAATATTACTTTCCATCCTTTAATGGTTAATTGGGAGATTATTTTTTAAGTAAGTGTGTGTGTGTGTGTACGTATGTATGTATGTATATATATATATATATATATATATATATATATATATATGTATATTATTGGGTTTTATTTCTTTACCCATTCTGCTAATCTGTATCTTTTGATTGGGACATTGAAGCCATTCATATTTTGAGTTACTACTGAGAAGTGTTGACTTATTCCTGTCATTGCTTTATTTTCCTGTTGTTAACTACCTTATTTTTACTTTTGATTTGCTACTCCCAGCAGGTATATTCAATTTTTGAAATATTGGTATTGTTGACACCTTTAGGAAGACTTCTGCTATTATTTCTGTGAACAGGGTTTTTATGCCATTTGTGCTGTCATCTGGTATTTCACTTATTCCAAATATTCTCATTCTTCTTTCTGTCACCTAGAACCTTTCTGATCCATTTTGCATGCACTCTTTTTTAAGGTGTCTTTGAATAGTTGGCTTTCAAAAGCATGATTGTCTTCTGGTTTTGAAATTCTGTCCTCACATTGGTCAATTTTGCTCCCTGTACTTTCACTATGATTTTTATTCTCTCACATTACAGATTGAAGCCTTTTCATGGACTCTAATTGTTTGGAAAACTGGCTGTTCATGTTTTCTATCATTGTATTTATTTAAGCAAGCTTTTCATTTATTACATTTTTAAAACAAGATGTCACTGTATTTGATACTAGCCTTGAATCATGTAGCCCAGGCTGGCCTCAAACTCACAGAGATCCTCCTGCCTCAGTCTCATAAAGCTTTTTATAAGTGTTTTTTGAAAGCACTTGCACCTGTGTTTTTTTAAACAGGAATCCTTTAGGTATTTCCTTTTTTAAATTTATTTTTATTAATATATATTTACCATACATAATGATCACATTATTCATCGTATGGAGTTTGCACCTGTACATATGTCTTAATTCTTTTTTCCCATCCCCTTCTGCTCCCTTCAACTCTTCTTTACCTCCTTATTTACAGAAGCTTTGTTTCCATTTTTCCTTCCATTCTCTTTTTTTTATTTTAAAAGTAAAAGAACAAAAATACTAACAAACATACACACAGTGGCACAAGAACAGTACAAAAACCGAACTACAGATAAGGTGGCAGGGGATCGACAGTGGTTGTTGTATTACACGTTGGTAGCTTCAAAGTGTATACTCAGGAATATACAAATAGACATACAAGATTGATCAAACAACTAATCACCGATTGTTTCCCACATCAATATGACATGAGACAACAGTGCAACCATGTCAGCCATCCCGCACATACATACATACCTACTCAGCTATCCTCCTCTTCCTCCTCTCCTTCCCTTCATCCCAATTGCTCTCTACCCTTGAGCAGTCTCCCATCATACCTCCCGATCTATATTCTCACCTCCAGGTTCCTACACTAATGATACTATACACTCTTTACATATGCACGTCTGGTTTACCTCACTTATGAGTATGGTCTCTAATTGTGACCATTTGCCTATAAAAGCCCCTAGATTGTCTTTCTTTACAGCTGAATAATATTCCATAGTGTAAAAAGGCCACAGTTTTTTAATCTAGTCCTTTGTGGATGGACATTTGGGTTGTTTCCATGATTTAGCTATTACAAATTGTGCTGCCATTCTCTTTTTTACAAATCCCTTTTCACTTTCCTACCTACCCCTGGTACTCTCCCTTGTTCATCTTTCCATTTGAACATATTCTTCCTCCTTCCCAATATCTACCTTGCATCTTTTTGTTTATTACTTCCATTATCTGTTTAGTTATATCTTCTCTGATCTTGATTACATTTTTGATCTATTTTCTAAATTTCTCTGTTATCTTTTCACATAATTTGGGCGTGTGGCTTATGCTATTGTGCCTTTTGGTGCCATCTGGATTGGTTTTGGGTGATTTGGGAGATTTGTAAGATCTTTTATTGAACTTCTTTCTCATCATTTTATTGTTTTTATTTGTGTTTGTTTTATGCTGAGGTTTGTGAATTTTTACAGTCTGAAGACTTTGTTGCCAGTATAATAATCTCTTTAGTTACTTCTCATAGCCATGTTCTGGGCATGGCTAACTATAACCCTTTGCCACATCCCCAAGATCTGACTATGTTGCTTAACTTGGGAGGGGAATGTGAAGTGTTTTTAGCCCAAATGGTGAATTCTCTGGGAATATTCTCAAGTATTATTAATTTCACAAAGGTAATCTGAGATTTGGTTTACAGAAGATTAGCAATAATTGTGTGATTATGTCAGTATCAAATGAATCATCTACAGTATTATCATTCAAGAAAAAGTGGATATTAAAATCACAAAGGAACCAATTATGTACCACTCTTTATCCTAAGGAAATGAACTGCAATTATGATGTAAATATTAAGATATCAAGGTTTTGCCTTACAGCTAATATACACTAAATGTGACAGCTGTATCTCTATTAACAGTATACAAGATTTCAACAGTAATTCTAAACTGTTAACTAACAATCACAACATTCACAAAGCTTTACACTGGTTATATCGATTGTTAAAGATATAGGCTTTAAGAATGAGGGAATACAAGAGGAAAGCTTTAAAATCTTAAACTTCATGATATAAAAAGGATAGAAAAGTGGTGCAAAAGATTTTAGTGGGAGTAGAAGGTGTTTACAAATTATGTAAAGGTAAGAGAAAAAAACTGATGAGAAATAGGTGACCAAAAAAAGAGGGAGAAAAATGCAAGTAAAAATAAGAGAAAAAAATTAAAGGGAGAAAAATAAAAGGGAGAATAGAAAAAATAAAGACATAAATGAAAAAAGAAAAGGCATGAAAAAGAAAGACAGAGAAAAATTCCCCAGGCCTCAATAAACCAGTGAAGAAGAAAGGAGAAAAGAAAACAAGACGTAAAGAAAAAGACCAAATCCACCCCTCAGGACAATCTATACAATCACACAAAACCAAACCTGAAAGCCCTAAAAAACACAAAGTCAAACAAACAAAACAAAACAAAAAGAAATTTTTCAAATTTTCATGTGTGAATTTCTTCTGAGGTCTAAAATTTTGCAGCAGCATCCAAAGCAAGACATGTCCCTGCTTGGGCTGGTAGATAAAGAAAGTGTTCAAAAGTCAGATCTGTGCTGGATACAGGCACCAACAGGTCATAGGATTAGGGCATGAGTTCCAATTTAGTGAAAAAATGCAGGGCAATTCAGCCAGAGCCTGGCCTCTAGCATGGGGAGTGGGAATACAGGGTTCTCTTGCCCAGCTGGCTGCAACTTCTTTACCATGGCTGTCTCCTGGGGCTGTCCTTTTCCTGGTTACTAGGGGGACAGAATAAGAGGAGCCCATGGCTGCTCTGAGTCGTGGGTTCAAACAGTCAGCCCACCCCTTGAAAGGTATCAGAGCAAGAACTCTCTGCAGGGGTATGCTTGGTGTGTGGGCTGCAGTTACTCACAAGCTTTTGCAGCTCACAGCATCTACTCATCATTTCACTGTGGCATTTCTCCTTTGGAAATTTTCAAAATTTAACCTTCCTTAGTAATAGTGTCTGATCAAATTTTTAGGCTCCCTTGATTTAAAAGTTTATTTGTAACACTTCTCTTATTTGCTTTAAATTATTTAATAAAGGATTTCTTGCTTCTTTGAAAGAATAAGCCAATTTAATCCTAGTACAGAATTGGTAACAACATTTATCCCTAAAGTTATATCTGTTGTGACTGCTAGTCCATGTTTTATAAGTATAGTTGGATTGTCTGTGTTGATAGTGTTTAACATAAAAAAGAAAGACTGAGTTTGCTCTGTCCCATTGTATTCTGTCCTAGACAGCTACCCTCTCTTTTTCAGCAAGAACTTCTGGGTACAATTTACTAGTCATAGTTAAAAGCATCAGCGCTATTTCTTTGTGAAAAGTTTCAAAGGAAACTTGAAGGGCGGGGATGACTGGTAATGACAGAAGAGAAAACAATGAAGATAGTAAAAAATATTGATAATTAAACATTTCAGAATAGGTTCCTTTATGAAGTTATTGGGTGATATTTTCTGCATGCACATGGAAATAAATAGTTCTTAAAACTTAGGTCTTTGCTAGTGCAATATCTCATAAGGTTACATAATAAAAGTTTGTGATTTATATATAAGCCAAAGTACTAAGATAATATTTTGTTTGAAAGCCAGGTAGTGATTATAAGGTTTTTCTTGAGTGGCAGGGTCTCACTATGTAGTTCTGGGTGGCCTTGAACACACTGTGTAGCCCAGGCTGGCCTCAAACTCACAGTAATATTCCTGCCTCAGCCTCTAGAGTGTAGAGATTTTATGGGTTTTTGGCACAACACCCAACTAGAATTTCATTTTAAACCCCAGAAAACTGAGCACTAAATCTAGTAAATTTCCTGATGAACATTTTCTTTGTTCATTTGCATTCCTTTGTTTATACGGGAAATATCTGGATGAATGAGAAAGCAAACAATCATGTT
>PVLD010026934.1:0-21458 GCA_004027595.1 Dinomys branickii
TAAAAGTGGAAGGAGCTCAGGGATTTTTTTTAGCATTTCAAAGAAAACCATTACATTCAAGAATGGTAGAAACTGCTTAAAATAAGCTAAAAGCCAGGTTTCAGGAGTTTACCAAAGTAGAACGTGAGTTAAAAATATAAATTTGAGAGGAAGGAGAAGATGTAATTATCTTTCCCAATTCCTCTGTCTTTAGTAACCCAACCCTGCTTCCCAGAGCCTTGGTATCAGAGCAGGCAGACCTTAAACCACAGACTGAAACTAACACCACAGGCGGCCAGGGCTTCCTGGGGTGGCAAAATAGAAGGTGGAATATTGTTTTAAAAGACCTTTCTAAAGTTAATTAAACTTCATAAAGTTACAAAAATGAATGGACTCAGATAATATACTAGATTATGCGCAAGTAGAAACATTTTCAAGAGACCTTTATTCTTCAGCCCGTTCTACAAGGGGGAACAAGTCTGTATGTCTCTAACTAGCACATTAACACTTGCACAAATATATGTTTTACACAAACACCCAACACAGACATTAAATTAGAAATCTCTGCTCTTGGTTTCTTCACTTCCTCTGACTTGCTCTGGCCAGGTCCGGAGCTGTAGAGGATGACAGGGACTCACAAACCCAGTTTCTGCTTGGCCATCGAGGCACGGAGTTGCAGAGTTCCTTCTGCCCAAGACCCTGGGTACTGTCGCATCTTCTGCCAGAGGCTCACTTCCTCCCCAGTTGAGTCCATCCAGTCCACTACTTCTCCATTACTGATTCCTGAGGAAAAACATCAAAGGAGGCTGAAGAGGGACCCAATTCGTCATCCCAGCAGGGAAGATGGGCGATATAGCGAGGGTAACTGCCCATTAAAGACTATACTGTGAAAATTAGCTGTTGGGGACAGCAGTCTGTGAAGAGCTCTGTGTTAACCTTGCACAGATATTTCTGTGCTCCTGAGGCTAACAAAAACTCTACACTGGTGAAATGCAACTCCAAATGGCACACAGTCACTACAGACTTCTTATGCAGAAGCTGTTACAGAGTCCTGATGTCTGATACTTCATGCCAGAGCTACTGCCATTCTATTATTGCCATCTTGAATGTAAAATGTTTAAAGCTGAGTGAACACCTTTTTCTCTAGCTGTAGACTCCAGGCCTAAAGTTAGGACGCAGTAGGCTCACTCCTACTCTCTTGTACGCTCATTGTTTCTTTCAATAAACAATCCCTGTCTATTATATGCCAGGTATTCTTCTGAGCTCTGGAGATACAATGATGAACAAAACAGAAAAAGTCCCTACGTTCAGGCAGCTTATATTTGAATAGGAAACAGAAAATATAATGCGAAAATATAAAACTAACAAGAGCATACCAGACACTACCATCAATGCTAAGAAATAAACAGTAGATGTCAGTGCCTAGATAGGGACCTAGTATAGAAGGGATGGTCTGAGGAACTCTGAGAAAGAGACATTTGATAAAGACTTAAAGGATGGGGGAGGGCTAGCCTTTCAAGACAGAGGAATAATAATTGTAAAGGTTCTGAAGTGGGAATGGGCTTGGTGTATTTGGAGAGAAGAACAAAGGTTACTGTGGTTACACCATAGTGAGCAAGATGGAGAATAACATGGGAAGAACAGGAACACAGGGTCTAACTTATAGGAGGGCCTGTAGGCTTGGTAAAAACGCTCTACTGTTCTCTAAGTATGTCAGTAAGATAATAAATGGTTTTAAACCAAGGACTGACATGAATTAACTTACATGTATAAGAACATCACTCTGGTTTTTTGGTTATTAATATGCAAGTAGCATTTAAGGCCACAAAAATGCAAGGATTGTGGAGACAGAAAAAAAGAGAATCCAAAACTAAGCTCAGAGAAGCACCCATATTTACAGTTTGAGTATAGAATGAGGAATCAAAAGAAAAATAACCATGAGGAGCAGCGAAAAGTGAGTTCAAAAGAAGTCAAAGAGTGTAATGCTAATAGAAGTATTTCAAGAAAAGGGGAGTGATCTTCTATGCTAAGTAGTACTGAAACTTCTACTAAGAGCAAACAATACTTTGACATGAGTAATTGCTTAGCATAATGGTGGCACCAAAGCAAGATCACAGTAAGCTGAGAGCTAAAGGAGAGGTGAGGAAGTGGAAACTGTTCTTTTTAAGAAATGAGTGTGGGGTGTGGTCGAGAAAAGGTTTCCGTTTGTTTAATAAGATTATAAACACCAGAGCACATCGAGATTCGCCTCCAGTAGGTAGGTCAGGAGGATGGAGACAGTAGAACTGAGATCACTGAGAAGAAGAAGGACGGCCGAGAACACTTGGAGAGAGAGGGTGGCCTTGTAGCAGACTTTCCTTTCATTATAACATAGCAGAGGGAGTGAGGAAATATAAATATATATATATATATATTATATCAGGGTCACATTTATCTGTACACATTACAGTACATGAACTCAGCCTTCCCCTTGGCCTGGTGTATAGTGGGAACTCAATAAATATTTGCTGATTATCACCCGAAAGTAAAGAAGACAACTGCAGGAACTGTGCATCAGGATAAGGGACGCTGGTCGTGAAATAAACAAGAGGCCCTTCAGACAAGGGAGGGCAGGGGACTCACCAGTGCCAACGCCCAGCCTGACCCCTCCTAGGAAGTCATTGCTGGTCAGAGGTTCCCGATCCCACACAGTAAGTTCCAGGCACATGTGTTGTAGATCTTCAAGTCTCATACCACTGTACACAAATGTGTGGTTGTAGTGGGGATTCAGGGTCTTCTTCATCACAGGAGTTTTACGCTTATTGGCCTTGTTTCTCATAGGAAGGAGGTATCTGGCAAAGGGCAGGGAATAATCAGTGCCTGCTCAAAGCTGGCAAAATCTGTCTGAAGTCCCACTTTCCTTACCACACTCGGAGCCCAGAAGGCGAGTCAATACCCAAACCCAAGTGCACACATCCCTCCTTTGTATCTACTGAAGCAGACTTCCTACTACCTCCACTGTATCATTCACCTGATTCAATTCTTTTAATCTGGACAGAAACTGAATATATTAGTCAGGTTGTTGTCTATTCTCCACCAAAAATGCATGTTAAATATTTTGTTCCATTTCTCCTACTATGCAAGGAAAATAAAACCAAAAGTAACATCTATAGGCTTAGGCAAACATGGTTTTCTAGAGAACCTAACATGGAATCCCCATATCTAGACAGGAGACACCAATTTTTCCCCAGGACTAACTAAGAGCATGAATTAGGGAAAACTAAGGACCTATCAGTCACTACTATTTTCTTTGGATATCAAAAAAGCCCCACAGCCTCATCCAAACTGAGCTCAGACCAGTGGAAAGGAAGTAGTGGAGGTTTGCCATTGGCTCACTTCAGGAATAAAGTTACTCACCGGAGGTGGTAGGATACCCAAGGGTAGTATCCACAGAGAAAGGTTAAGTTTGGCTCCTCTGTTAACTCTCGTACCCTGAAACTGGTTACTTTGGTACTGGCCCAGGGACTCACCCCTTGACAAAGCTGTCTGAAGTTCCCCCTGATTTGGCAGCTGTCAGGTTCTTGGCTTCTTTGATCCACACTTGGAGTTCTCCTCCTTCCAAACCTTTACCTGGAATGGACGGGAGCCATAGCGAGTCAACACCTGCATCTCTCAGTTGAGTGTGACCTTTATATTCACAGCACTTCCTTCCCTTGCTTCTGCAGACAGCGAGCTCTCCACCACAGAGCCATGCCTCACTCATCTCCTCAGGACCTGGCACAGTGCCGAGCAGTAGTAGGTTCTCAATGAATGACAACCCCAAGATGAATAAATGCTTACCACAAACTGGATATGTACTGGATACTGCCTTAAGCATTTATTTCACAAAAAAATCTCATGAAATATACAATATTACTACCCCCATTTTCTAGATGGAAAATTCAAGTTTATAAGAATAAAATTATTTAATGTTTACTGAATGACTTTTTTAGAAAAAGAAGAAACTCTTCCACTTGAGTTCTTGACCCCTCCCTCCCTTCACAGAACTAATCAGGCAGCATCAATTTCAACCTCCATCTCCCACTTTAATTAGTCTCTGCACCAAACCCTGCCTCAGTCTAAATTTATGTTAATCTCATCTGTTTTCCATCTGTTAAAAAAAAAAAAACCTCCCTTCAACCCAATCTCTTCTTCAAGCTATTCTCCATGTCACCTCTCTATCACCACTAATTACCCTGGGGCAAAAAGCCCACACACTCACTGCCTCTCTGCCTCTCTGCCTCGTTCACTTAGCCTTGTTTTCTAGTGAAATCTGGCTTCTGCTTCATCTAATCCCCTGCAAATTCAATCAAATGTCAATGAGCTATGTCTTTTCAGTCCTTGTCTGGCCTAACCTCCCTGTAATATTTCAAGATGGTCAAAAATCTTTGCTCCTTCTTCTTGAAGCTCTCTGCTGGCAGTTCTCTCTCCTAGTAACTCCCTGCCTCACTGGCAGTTCTTCCTCTCTTCATGCTTAAAAATGTTCCTGCTCCCTAGAGTTCTATCCTTGCCCCTCTTCTATAGTCATTCTGCCCACCCTCCGTGGAGACCATGTTGATTTCACCGAATTCTCTAGATTAGATCTTGCTGAAGATATATATTTTAGGAACTCTGCTTCCCCTTTACCACTGGATTATGTTCAGCTCTTTACATTCAAGGCCCTTTTCACTTTTCTTTGTACCGGGAATTGAACTCACAACCTCGCGCTTGCCAGGCAGGTTGTGCTGCTGAGCTACATCCCCAGTTCAATGCCCTTTTCAGTTAGGCACCAGCCTCATCTCCAATCCCAGGCCTACTCTCATGCATGTAAATGCATTCTGTAACACCAACCCCACTCACAGAAGGGTTTCAGTTCCCCCACATTTACCACCTTCTTAAAACTTGTGCTTATGCTACCCCACCTCTTTGGGGAATGCTCTTTTCTCCTCACTCTCCATCTTTTACTGTGTGATAAAATCAAAAGGTCCAGTTTCAATATTACTTCCTCTTTGAAGTTCGCCCACATATAATCAGACAAATTATCACTCCTGTATCTGGGCCCCTTTGGCCCATGACTGTTCTTGCTAAACTTACCTCTTCAGGGAAGAGCACATATCAAGTTATACTTGTCTACACATCCACAGTCACTTAGCACAGAGCTTGGTATGTTGAATTACTCCTCGACCTTCAACTTCTTAGCCCTCCCACTTTACCACTTCTTCTAAAAAACATTTTCAGACACCAAATCTCTCTTCTCTTTGGCCTCTTAGCAGCTAGCCACAGCTGAACCCAAACCAATGCAGATCAATAGCCTAAAACATAATATTAAAAAAGGAATTTGACAGAACAGACCAAGAATAGGAAAAGCAATCCTGAGCAACAAGGACAAGTCAGATAGAATTACAATCCCTGACCTGAACTTATACTACAAAGCTACTGTAATAAAATCAACATGGTGCTGGCTAAAAATCACACCAGAAGATCAATGGAACAGACTGGAAGACACAGACACAACCACAAACACACTCAGCCACCTAATCTTTGATAAGAGGGCCAAAAAAATCACTGGAAGATGATAGCTTCTTTAATAAATGCTGCTGGAAAAATTGGCTTGCCACTTGCCACAGACTGAAAATAGACCCAAGTCTATCACCATGCACCAAACTCAAGTCAAAATGGATCACGGATCTCAATATTAAAACAGAAACACTAAATCTATTAGAAGAGAAAGTAGGTAAAAATCTTGAAGACATAGTGGTAGACAGAGAGTTCATGAACAAAAACCAAACTGCCTGTGAAATACTTCAAAGAATCAACAACTGGGATCTCATCCTACTGAAAAGTTTCTGCACATCTAAAGAAATCACCAGCAGAATAAAAAGAAAATGCACAAATTGGGAAAAAAAATTTATCTGACAGTCCCTCGGACAAAGGGCTTCTATCTACAACATATAAAGAATTAAAAAAAAAAAACAGTCCCTCCAAATTCAAAGACCCAATCCAAAAGTGGGCATCTGAGATGAATACATACTTCTCAGATAAAGAAATACAAATGGCAAATAAACACATGAGAAAATGTTCAACATCATTAGTAATTCAAGAAATGCAAATGAAAACAACACTGAGATTTCCCCTCACCCCAATATGAAAGGCTAGCATTAAGAAATCAACCAATAACAAATGCTGGTGAGGCTGTGGAGAAATAGGAACTCTTCTCCACTGCTGGTGGGAATGCAGACTGGTGAAACCACTGTGGAAATCCGTTTGGAGATTCCTGATCAAACTAGGTCTAGAGGTCCCATTCAACCCACCTATTCCCCTACTGGGTATCTTCCCAGAAGATCTGAAAACATCATATCACAGTGATAGATGTGCACCCATGTTCATAGCAGTGCAATTTGTAATTGCTAAATTCTGGAAGCAACACAAATGTCCATCCACCGAGGACTGGATAAAAAAATTGTGTACTTTTATATAATGGAGTATGTCTCAACTATAAAGAAAGATAAACTCAAGGCTTTTATAGGTAAATGGTCACAACTAGAGACCATACTCATAATGAAATAAATCAGACCTGCATGTGTAAGCAATTTATAGTCTCACTAGTGTAAGAACCTGAAAGAGTGAATAAAAACTAGGAGGTATGATAAACACTGGGAAAATAGAGGAAAATGCTCAAAAGTAATGGGTAATTGGTGTGGGGGAAAGGAGAAGCAAAAGAAGGGGAAATTATGTATATATGTATATACAGGATAGCTAACAGTTGTACTACTGTCTCCTATTGTTTTACTGAAAGGAACAGTGAATGATTATTTGTTTGATCATTATTGCATGTCTCTATTTGTTTTCCTGAGAAATCACTTTGAAAATATCAATACGTAATACAACAACCATTGTTAATTTTGTACCGCTTTGTCTGTAACTCTGTATTGTTTGTATTGTTCTTATGCTATTTTGTAGATGGATGTCTGTTTGTTAATATGTTTTCTTCCTTTATTTTTCAAATAAAAAATAACTCCCTAACCACTCCAAAAATAAATAAACAAATGAAAAATAAAAATAAAAAAAGGAATTTCAACCCTGAAGCATTCCCTTCCAGTTGAAAAAAATGCAGAAACATTTCACTTAGTAAAAGAATCTTCCCTAGGAGTTCCAAAGGGCATTCCAATCTGGTCTCTCCGACAGACACACAGTTCTCTCTCCTAGTAACTCCCTGCCTCACTGGCAGTTCTTCCTCTCTTCATGCTTAAAAATGTTTCTGCTCCCTAGGGTTCTATCCTTGCCCCTCTTCTATAGTCATTCTGCCCACCCTCCTTGGAGACCATGTTGATTTCGCCGAATTCTCTAGATTAGATCTTACTGAAGATATATATTTTAGGAACTCTGCTTC
The DNA here is from genome assembly GCA_004027595.1 of Dinomys branickii. Lineage (NCBI taxonomy): Eukaryota > Metazoa > Chordata > Mammalia > Rodentia > Dinomyidae > Dinomys > Dinomys branickii. Next base: position 7,367 of record PVLD010026934.1, read on the forward strand.
CACTTTACCACTGGATTATGTTCAGCTCCTTACATTCAAAGACCTTTTCATTTCCCAGCACCAGCCTTGCACAGATCCTGTGCAGAAAACTACAGGCCACATCCAGGGCCCCAAAGAAAACTCACTCTTTTTCCAGTCTCCTCCAGCAGGAAGTTTGGAGCCTGGGATGTATTTCAGTGAAACAACCAACTCGCCTTTGTGTGATGGCAAACCAGTGAGGGACTCAGCAATGATCTGAAACACAAGGAAACCCAATAGGTCAAGCCAGATTTGTCAGAAAGTATTGGGACCTCTCCCTGAGGGGATCCTAAAATTCCCAAGAACAGCATCACAGCACATGGTGATCCTTCTTGTAAATACCATCCTGACTCCCTAAGCCATAGCACCTACAGGTTTCTGTGGCAGTTTCTTAAGGAGAAGATATAGAAGAACTCCAAAGATGTTCTGCTATATCCACTTTATACCTTTGTAGATATAGTTACTAGGTTCCAAATACTCTCACAAGTCTGCTGGCAAGGGTGCCAACCAAACTCATAAAACACTGATACCATGATGAGGAATCTGGTGGCCAGAATTGTTAGGAATAGTAAAAAAGAAAACAAGTTGAAATATCAATAAATACTAGAAAGGTTCAGTGAGTGATTTCAATTCCTTCATGTGACATATGGCATGCAGCTATTGGATGGCGTGCAGGTTTTGAAAGTGACAACCATTTCTGATTGTCCAAACAAAAATTAAGAAAAGTGGAGTGCCACTGCAAAAAACGAAATACTTAGTTTTCCTCTCTTAGATAACATTTTGCAAGTGAGCTCCCTGAGACAGTGTGACAGGTTAAAACAGGAACTGTTTGGATGTTTCTAGCTGCGACTGCCTAACCTGGCTATGTTTTCCTGCTCCTAGACAAAAAGTGATTTTTCCTTTTAGGCATTCATTGAATTTTCAGATGTATTATTTACATGCCTACAAGAAGTCTATCTTATAACTGTTGGATAAAATTAACCTAATCTATGGTTTCACTTTTATCCTATGAAAAAAGAATGTAGAGTCTGTCCTGCTGGCCCAAAAAGATACTGTTAAGTCAGCAAAGCAAGACGCAGGAAGAAAACCTCACTTATGTCAAAGTACATTCATGTGAATATACATGTATACAAGTGATTATTACCCTTATCATTTATGTAGCACTTACTAAGTCCCAAGCACCATTATAAGTACTTTAAATTTTTCATTTTGATTAATCCTCAAGATAGTATCTATGAAATGCATGTTATTATCTCCAGTTTACAGAGGACTAGAAAGGTTAAGGAACGGAAAGGTTAAGAAGTACCTTGCCCAAAGTCACACAACTGAGAATTGGCAGAGTCAGGACTCAAATTCAGACAGACCGGATTCAGAGTTCATGATTTTAACTACTATACAGCACTGCATAGGAAATCCAGCCGAATTCAGATAATTTTAGTACTTGTTTTCTCTAGGGAGTAAAATGGGGAAAGGAAGAAGGACTTTCCCTTTTTACTCTATATTACCATCTGTAGTTTTGGTTTTCATTAACATATCACCTGCATGATTTGAAATATAATTTTTTTCTTAACAACATATATTTTATTTATTGATATATGTTTGTGACATATAATTACATTTACTTTGGGGAGTTGGTATATATACGTATTTCAACTAAAATCATTTCTTTCTCCTCCCCTCCCTACCTATCTATCTGCTCCATCCTCAGATCCCCTAACCATCTCTGCACAGTCTATGTCCTTACTTCCCATCAGCATTCATTTTACTAACACTAAGCGAAACACATCAGGTATAGAAGGTTAAATATTCCATGGCTTCTCTTATATGAGAAACTCAAAAATAAAAAGTACTTTTTCAAATATGAACTAAAACGTTCTAAAGGCTAAATTGAGCTCTATTTCACAGATTTGAATATGCCACAATTTTTAAATTTATACATATATATTATTTTTAATACTGTTCTTTCTACTACCAAAATCTGAACGGCAAGAGGACAGGAGTCAAACCTATTTCCTTTTCATCGTAGCATCCCCGACACTCAGCAAAGTACCTGGTACCTAGCAGGCGCTCCTCAAACATTCACTGAGTAAATGTAAGAGTAAATCAACGAATGTCCAGGAAAAGTGTCAAGCGCCCTATTTTCAACTCTGAGAGGAAGAGATGCTTCACTTTCTGCTTCTCTCTGTGTGACTCTCCTTTACTCTTAGGCTCTGAGACCATGAACTGGTACAGACTGTAGGTCCCCTTTTACATGACCTACCTCTAAGCCAGGTCTTCACCACAGAGCATCTTGATGCTAGAAATTCAGGTTGGGATTAATGCATCACCTACCCAGAATACACAAAGTTTAGTATGTGAGAGACAGCAGAATTCGGAAGGGGATGCCAGCCAAAGGAATTGGAATGAGAGCAAGCAGATTGCTGGGGCAAAACTGTAAAAAAGAAAAATCCAAAATAACAAATGTAGGATATTTTAAGTTGAAAGAGATACATGACATGGGAATGTTGCTTTGGCTGCTTATAAAATGCATATGTTTTATTAATTTCTAGGTTGAAAAATTCTGGGCATCCTTTAGAATTAGAGTTTAGTACTAGTGAGAAACTAACATTTGCTTCTGTGGCACATTTTCATTATAGCTCAAAATATTTGCAAAGAGCAAATAGTTCTATTTAAGAGTTTCTTCTTTTTATATATGACATTTTTATTAGTGGTAGTTCATGATGGCTTACAGTGACATTTCTAATATAGTTATATAAATGTAGCCCACTGAGAGGACTCACATGACAAATGCTTAAGAAATTTTAAATTTCTAATAACATGTCTTTAATTAATATTTAAATGGGTAAGTGTAATGTTGCTGTTTTAAGAGGGCAATAACTATCCAATTACTGGGTGTACACTTGCTTTAACTCAGCACTCCCCCATCAGGAATTTGTCTGACAGGTACACTCACAAAAAGAGCACAGATATATTAAAATTTGAAGAACAAAACTTTAAAAAGTTTAAAAAACAACAAAACTTTAAGCAATTTAAACATTCATTAGGTGGAAAACTGTAAATAAATTAAAATACAGCCACATGATGCAACAGTGTTCAGCAATTAAAGTGAAACAGATATGTAAGTGATGGCATAGAAAGATGACCATAATACACTGTTAAATGAAAAGGTCAATATATATATATATGAGGTTCATTTGAGCCCATTTGTATAAAAAAGAAAAAATATAAATCCATGGATTTATATCAGTGCTGCTTAATACAAAATTTCTAAAGAGATACTTAACTACTTGTTAATAATAGTTATTTCTAAGGAATGAAACCTATTTTCTTTTTATATACTTTATGTTGTTTTAGTTTGGAACCAAGTACATATAAATCCTTTCATGCTTAATTTTCTTAACATGGTAAAAAGTTCAAAAGATTGTAAATGGGCATGTGAAGAAAATTTATCTTCTTTCCACCTGAGGCTCCTTTCCAAGAGGCCATTACAATTACTAGTTTCTTATTTAACACTCCAAAAATATTCAATGATACTATATATTATTTTCAACATTTAACTTTCTCATATTAAAATTTGACAGGAGAATGTTCTCCTACAATTCTGATAATCAAAAAGTTGCTAAGTCCTCTGCTTTAGTGATTTCATCTTAACCAAAACGACAGTAACCTATTACTGTCATTATGCCCATTATGTGTCAGGTACGGATTGGTGCTCTCCATATAATCTTGAAAATTATCTCCACTTTATGGGTGGAGAACTGAGCCTGATAAAAGCGAGATGACTTGGGCAGCATAAGTGCTTGCCTGGCAAGCCTGAGGTCCTGAGTTGGATTCCCAGAACCAAAAAAAGTTAGATGACTTCCCTAAATTACTTTATAAACTAAGTGATTCTCAGAGCTTATAAGTAACAGAACTGAGAGTCCAACCCTGGGCTGCACTCAGATCCCAGGCACGATTATGCTACAATGCTCCACAATCACTTGAGATGCATTCTCTGAAGTAAAATTTTCTCTAGCTTATGCAAGAGTACAGCTACTACAGAGTCATAAATTGCTTTACTTGTTTAGCGAGGTTACCTTGGTAAAGGGGCAGATTAGGACACATCCAGAAGGTTAGCTTGGAAGAGATAGGACTCTGGAAGGTTAGGAGGCAAAGCCTGGCACACATACGAAAGACTTCTCTATGAAAATCTATGGCTTCATACAAAAATGCCTAGCTTATACAAAAGTGATTGCTCACACTTAACATGAGCCTCTGAAATTGCTGTCAAACTCAGAAATGCCACCAGGGTGCACTAGAATTCTACTAAGCACTACATTCAAAGCCACTACCAATAGAGATTAGGAGAGGCCACTGCAGAAAATTCAAACCAAGCTGTGGAAGGAGTTGTTAAAGCAGCCTACCTTTCCATGCAAAGGAAGGCAATGATCCAGCTTCTTATCAAGCTTCCAGGAATCCATATGGACCTCCGCCTCTCCAAGAAAAGTGTTTCTGCCAAAACGACCATGGTGCCACACTGAAAACTGCAAGGTCCTCTGGGCAAGAAGAGATTCTGGAATCTCATACTGTGAAGATAAAGAAGCCCCACATGATAAGTTATCCGCAGAAAATATTCTTCTAAATGCTAAGCAACTCATGTCCAATATCCAGAGTCCTTAGTATCAAATTATTTTAGTCCTTACACATCTTGTGCTTCCTCACCCAAAGCCTCAACCTACTCCATTTCACAAACCTACCACAATCATAAAAAGACCCAGAAAATTAGGGGTTTTTTTTCCTTGAGTGGGTGATAGGATACTGGCACATCCACAAGTAAGTACCAAGAAGACTCTTTATTCCAAATGACTTTTTAAAATGAGATTTATGTCCACATGAATCTCCAACTTCACAATAATCCAAGAAAAGTCAGATCACCTTCATTCACTTTTCTGGGAAGTTAGGATATAAGCAGATTCCAAGAATCCCCAGACACAAGCATGGCTTACTGAAACCCATGTCAATCAGTTACATTACAGAGGCATAGCTACAGTTTAGGTCACAACACAGAACAAGTTCTTGCGCTTCCAGAATCAAGATACTTACCCTAAGGATCTCATCATATAGTGGATTGATAGTGTCCCGTTTGATGCTGGTTTTTCTTTTACCTTGGCGGGACTTGTCAGGAAGAAGATAAGTCTTTACATACCTAGAAACCAAAAAGGTACTGAGTAACTTGCTATCCTTTCTCAGGCCCCTTCTTCACTTCCCTGCTTGCCATATAAATATTCCACGATGAAATGCATTGTCATAAATATCACCTAAAGCCTTCTCAGGTATGTCGTTCTTATTTTGCCCCAGCCCTGAGACCTTTTTTACCCCACCCCACCACAGGAAGCGAGAAGCTCAGTTCAAAAGTGCCCAGAGAGATGTCAGTCAGAGCCTGGTCTCTTATCTCACCACATCAGGTAAGTTTGAGAAGCACTCACGGGTTAGAGCGCTTCTTGGCTTCATCTGCATAGGCCAGTTGGTAGCACTCCTTCACATGGATGACCAGAGTCTGTGTTTGCTGCTCAAACTTCAGGGAAAAGGCAATCTTGCCAGTCACAAAGATGTTTCCAAAATCACCAGCTTCACTATAGATGCTCATCATGCTGCCAATGGTACTCTAAAGATAAAGCACCCCCAACAAACATCTGAGGGAAGCATACTACATCACTCACAATGTTCATATCTTCTCTCGTGATAAAACCAGTCAACAAACAAAACAAAAACTTCAAAAGTCCCCGCAAGGAGCCAATACTGGCAACAGTCTTTACCCAGAGGATAAGTCAGGGCTAGCATCACACTCACAACTGTTTAGATTAGTAAACCAGTTCCTCGATCACTTATGTGATCCTCAGTTCTCTTTCCCTACTCCTTTTACATAGGTTACTGTTCATTTTCGCTTGCCCCAAAAGGAGGATAAGGAGCAGATGTAAAATGCAGCTAAATCTACTTATGATATGTGTTATATATGTTAAAACATGTGCTAAAAGGGGTTAGTTACTATTCAAATAAGGTATCTTTATTATCTACCTATCTTTATCAGGCCTATAAAGAAAAGTGATCAGGCCAGGATGGGGGGATGTAAAAAAATGTATTTCCTTTCTGATAATGATCAGTTGTGTGAGTCTAAAATTCTCTTTCTGTGTGAGTATGAAATTTTAATCAGCCTTGTTCCTGACTCTTTTTCCCTTAATTATCCATCTTAATAGTTATGATAGAAGTAGGCCTTGATTATGAAATGTTACTTTAATTTCATGATCCTGATTGGTATTGATGACCCTTAATCAAGCCTTGATGCTAACCAACCCTGCCAGAGCCCTTCTCATGCCACTCACTTCCCCTTAATGTGAGAATCTGGAGGGGGCCATGATGAAGTTTGCTCTTGCTCACATTGTGATCGGGATACCTCTGAAAAGGACTGTTACTGTTCATAAAGCTGGGATGAAGAATGTCCCTAGTCCCATTACCTAATGTAACAATACCTAATGTAACAATATCCAGGAAGGAGGCTGAGGAAGTCACCTAGATATACCAAGCTTCTATAGGGTTTTTTTTTTTTTTTGTCTTTTTGAGACAGGGTCTCGCGATGCAGTTCAGGCTGGCCTTGAGCTACTGTTATAGCCCAGGCTGGTCTTGAACTTGCAATGATCCTCCTGCCATAGCCTCCTGAGTGCTGGGATTACAGGAATGTGCCACCACACCTGGCCTTAAGCTTCTATAGGCTAAACTGAGGATAAGAACAAATATGTATCTTCCTTACCTGGCAATATTGACTGGGATGACATTCCTAGTTCCTGTATCTGCTCTAGAGAGGCTCTTTTCTTTCTTGGAAACCCATTACATGATAACCACAGAGAAAATCTACCTTACCATGGAGGAGCCACTTTGCATGCTGCTTCTGGCTAGTTTCTGGCGATGCAACTTCACCAAGTGGTCAATGTCTTCTTCTTCCTCCTCTTCCTCTTCTTCTCTCTTTTCCTATAACAGTAAATGAAAATTTACAATTAGTAAAAATAAGAAAAGCTTCAGACTGGGAGTATCTTTCTTTTAATAGAAATTGCCACAAAGCTCTGAAGTTCCAAGTGTAAACATCTCCACTTACCCTTATTTTTATGTCTCCGAATTTCCAGCTTTCCAACTCAGTTTCAATCAGTTTTGTCATATCTCAAAAGAATACTTAATATTTTTCATTATTATAGCTTATATCTAGATGTCCCTCCAAAGGATCATGCACTTATAGTTTTGGGGAGGTGGCTAGATCATGGGTATATGACATTAGAATTAATGTTGTGTGGTGCGGACTGGATTAGTCCACTAATTGGTTAGCATTTTTCTGTGTGTGCCTGAATGGATTTATTGAAGACAGATGCTCCATCCTGGATGTGGGTGGCACCAACTAGTAGGATTATAGCCTGAATAGGATAAAAGGGAAAGGAAGGCTCACTGCTTGATACTTTTGTATCTGCCCTGTAATGGAGTGTTTCTTCTCTGCCATGTCCCTATGCAGTGCTGCCCTGTGGTGAGGTCAGCTGAGTATGCACTGAAACCTCTACGAAATGTGAGCTAAAACAAACCTTTCCTCCTGTAACCTGTGGATGTGGAGTATTTGTCCCAGCAAAGAAAAAGTAAGACAGAGTTTGGTACCAGTAGTGGGTTGTTGCTGTGACACTACCTGACCATGTGGTTCAGAAGCCTTTGGAACTGACTTGCAGGAAGGGTTTAGAAAGGTTTGGACATGTCTGATGAAGAACCAGCATGGGAATGTTGTAAGGTGAACTTGATGGGAGATTCTGGTCAGTGCTCAGAATACCAGAAAGCTGATAGAAATGATGCTAGTAAAGATCAAGTTGAGGTGGTTTCAATTAGGAATAAGGACTCAATTGATTGTTAGAGTCCAGACCATGTGTGTTATGCTTTGGCAAAAAATTTGTCTGCATTTTTCTCATGCCCATATAATTCACAGGAGACTAGGATTAAGTGTGGTACACTAAGCTGGCAGGAGAAATTTCAAGGCAGTCTAATGTTAAGGTGGTGACATGGCTACTGTTGGGGCTTTTGGTCAGATCTATGCTAAGAATTGAGAGCAAAGGCCCCAGCAGAATGATATAAAACATTTTGAATTTGGCCAGAAATAAAGTTCCAGTAAAGTTGCAGCCTAAAAATATGGAACAGAGAAGAAATTGGTTGCTGAAAAAATGAGGAATTAAAAGCCAATATTTCAGAAGAGGATAACAGAAAAGATGGCCTGATGGTATCTCCCATGGATGCAAAATTGCAGCCTCAAAATTGTAAAAAACTTTGCTTTGAGTAGAGAAGCCTAGAGCACCATGTTCCAGAATGGCAGCAGCCTAGGGAATTTTTCTTCAGGATTTGGTTCCTAGTGCTCAGCCATCCAGGCCATCAACCCCTACAGGAAAGAGAAAAGGAAGGCTGGCTACAGCTCCAGCTGGCAGCAGACCTTGGCATCATCCACATGGTGCTGATTTTAGGTATAAGACTGCAAGAGTTATAGGGTCAGGAAGGCTTCCACCAAGATTTGAAAAGAAGGCCTGTAAGGCCAGGCAGTGTGGCCCTGAGAGAGCAGTGTATGTGACTGTGAGTGTGAAATCAAAGGTACGGTAAAGACCCCAGAAAGCTGGAGAAGCCAAGAATATGGATCACCTAAGGAGGGTACAAAGCTGGTCCAAGAGAAAAGCCATGAAAACTATAACCACTGTCAGTGCCATAGGAGCAAAAATACCCAACCCCTTTGAAGTTCACATCTTGCCACAAATTACCCAAGATACAATACATGGAGCTACGAGATTTAACATTTGCCCTGGTGGATTTTGGTCTTGTTTTGGTCCCACTCCTACCTAGCCTCCTATTTCTATCTTTATCTTTTGGGATAGTAATATTTACTTTGTGTCATTGTATATTGGAAGTGTTTAATTTTCTTTTCATGTTTACAGGGGCTCATAGCTAAGAGTTTGTCTTAAATATCAGGTAAGACTTTGGGCTTGGACTTTTCAGCAATGCTGAAATTGTTAGGACTTTGCACCTCTTAGAGATGGACTAAGTGCATTTTGCATAAATGGATGGAAATGAGTCTTTGGGAGGCCAGGGGTGGGATGTTATGGCTTAGATCTATTTAAATATCCTCCCAAAGGCTCATGTGCTCACAGATGTGGGTTTGGGGAGGTGGCTTAACCATGGGTGTGTGATACTGGGTTAGTCCACTAATGGGTTAGCGTTTCTCTGGGTGTGGCTGAATGGATTTACTGAAGACAGAAGCCTCACCCTGGGTGAGGTTGGTTTGCAGCTTGAATGGAATAAAAGGGTAATGGAGACCCACTGCTTGGTGCTTTTGTCAATGCACAGCCATGGGGTGTTTCTCCTCTGTCACGTCCCTCTGCAATGCTGCCCTGCAGTGAAGTCAGCTGACTATGGACTGAAACCTCTACCAACTGTGAGTTAAATTAAACCTTTACCCCTTTAAATTGTGGGTATGAAGTAGTTATCCCAGCAATAAGAATATAACTAAGACATTCACAAAAGCCATAATTCTTTTCTATTTCACTACCCCAACCAAACTATACTTCTACATTTTAATCAAAACAATATTTGAACCTCCAACCATATATTCAGCAATGTATTAGAAGATAAGAGACAGTAAAAAGAGTCCTTTCCTTTAAGCAGATCAGGAACTAGATTCGAGGGAATCAAGATTCATGTTCCCTTTTCCAAAAGAATTAAATAGCTGACTGAAAGTAACAGGTACTGAAGCCAGCTCTAGAGAAAAAGGATACAGCGGCCAAATGAAATATTAGAGTACTTACCATATCCACACTGAGGCCTGGGACAGATTTGCTTCTGTCTCCCATGGAGCCACTTTCATGCCCTATATCTTCCGGACGAAGATCTATCACAGATTTAGTATATTCTGAGTGAAAGACCAAAAACCCAAGTCAAAACTGACCTACTCCACTCTGTTATGGTTGATACATTGTGTCAACTTGGGGAATCTGGAAGTTTAACTGAGTGATTCAGCAGGAAGCTGGGGTGCTTACTTTGTAAACATCCTGAACCTGTGGAAGAGGAGGGCATGGAGATTGTGTGAGAGGTTCAGGACCCATGGGTGGGGTAGGCTGTTTACAATGTAGGGGAGAAAAGGAGGCTGCTTGGAGTCATTCCTCCCTTTTGCTCTGCTTGTTTTGCTGTGCTCTGCTGCCCTGAACAGTTTGCCCTCTGCCATGTGCCACTCTGCCTCTGAAGCAGCCAGGTATGGACTGAAACCTCCACAAACTGTAAGCTAAATAAACCTTTCCTTCCTTCATTTTGGGTGTTGGGTATTTTGTCTCAGCAACGAAAGAAAAGTAACCAAGACACACTCCATACCACATGCCCAACATGGGTACTCAGAACTTCAGTTCCCGAACCAGATACCTGAAGGCCTGAAGACTTTTCTGGTGTTCTTGAATATCATTTCATCCTCGCCAACAGATACTACACTTGGGCCCACTGGCTGACTTTCCTAGGAAGGAAAAAAGGGCAAAGAAGTGGAAACTGCTGCTGGGTAGGTGGAAGTAGCAAGTAATGAAGGACAGCCCTAAGCAGAATAAGGCTCAAGTAATTACTCAACTATGACAAACTCAAAAACTAACTGCCTAAAGTAGTAAAAAACTGCTTTATCACATATTTCACCCAATAACTTAGAAAGCACTTCCAAGTGAATCTGAAATGCAATTTGTTTAATTGAATTCCTGATTTAAATTCTAAATGGAGAAGGAAGGAAGGAAGGAAGGACAGAAGAGGGAGGGGGAGGGAGGCAAAGGGTAAAAGTTAGAGGAAGAAAGGAAAGGAGAAAATGAGGGGAGGGAAGGGAATGCAAAGAAGGAAAGAAGAAAAATCAGGAGAGAACAGAAGGAAAATCCAATAACCTGAAGTTTACCTTCTCTACTTGAGATCTGGGGGCAGACATCTTCTTCCATTCTGGAAAAAGGCCAGATTTATCCAGAGAGTCTCTCCTAGAGGTAGATTAAGATGATGTAACTAAGTCATTTCTTCCCCTTCGTCTTCTACCCAGGACCCAAAGCTCTAGCAAAGGAGAGTCACTGGCTTGGGGTCATCATAGTAACCAAATCCAAAAGTTACCAAAGAAACCAAATCCAAATTTCACATCTGGTTTATCGTGAAGGCATGTAAAATATCAGACAAGCAGTTTTGCGTGAACACAAATACTCTTACCCCCACTCCTAAGGAACAGCAGCATCAGTTGCTGCTGGGCCAGGAAGAATCCTCCAAGGTACAGCAGACTGGGAAAGTTAACATACTCCAGAAAGCTGTGTTCAGAGCCAACTCAGTTTAAATGCTACTGAGAGACTTGGTGAAGTCAGACAAAATACTACATTCAGCTGCCTGAAGACAGAAATCAGAAACACTAGAGGCACAGACCTGCATCTTGATGCTAGAAAAGAAAATGGAAGCTTGAATTGAGCAGAAGTGAGGGAAATGGGCATATATCCACCTTGAGGTGCTATCTGAGTCAGCTGTGTAGCTATCCAAACTTTCACTCTCAGCTTCCAGTGCACTCTTTCCAATTTTCAACTTTGGCACTTCAAAAGGCACACTAAAACAAAAACAAAGAGCCAATATTTAAAATAAGCAAGGTTTCCTATCTCTTGATAGGCCTCCTTCCAACCCATTCACAATGGCAATGTGAGTGTTTTCTAAAACAAATAGACTTTAAAATAAGTAGACTCCAATGGCCCCCCAGTGGTGTTGGGACTGAACCCAGACTCCTTAGCACAGCAAGAAAATCTTTGACTTGACTCCTGATCACCTCCAGCTTCATCTTTGATCCTCCATTCCTCTTTCTACTTTACATTCCAGAACATCCCAAAGCTTCCCCCCTTTCCCCAGAACATCCCAAACCTTCCCTTTCCCTCTGTTCTCTCCCGGTCGTGTTGTTTTCACAATGGCCACGTTTCATCACCTGGCTCTATCAACTCCTCCAGTTCTCTCCTCCCATGTCACTTCCTCCAGCTCTCTCTGAACATATACCAAGTTTGGACAAATAACCTTGCTCCCCCAACACCCTGATTGCTTAATAGTATTCATCATATATGTAATTATTTGCTTATATCTTTTAAATGAGTTATTTATGTCATTAAATAATGTAAATAAATTATTTGTTTGATGTCTTTCTACTCCATTTGACTAAGTTCATGAAATAGGTGACCACATGTTTTGTTTATTGCTGTATGTCCATTGTTTAGAAGATAGGCACATATATAGTTTCTCACATGTTTGTTGACTGCATTCTTGAATAAAGGCCCTCAATAGGGCTTCTGCATATCCAATAATAAGTAATATGTCTAAGATAGTATTCCTAAGACGTTATGGCTAGATGTCTAGATATCTCCACAAAGCCTCATGTAGCCATAGGTGGGGCTCTTTTAGAGGTGGCTGGATCTAGAGTATGACATGCCTGAAGACAGATAAGGGATTAAGGTTATCTGATTACTAAATCAGTCCACTGATTGCTTTGGCACCACCCTAATCTCTGTAGCCTAGATGGAATATAAAAGGAACAGAAAGATGCTGTAAGTTTACCTGCTTGCTTTGCTACCTTCTGCCCAACATGAACTGTTTCTCCTGTGCAATGCCTGTGTGCCATGCCACCCTACTTTGGAGCCAGCCTATTATGGGCTAAAACCTCCACAAACTGTGACGGAAATAAAACTTTCCTCCTTTAACTTTGAGTGTTGGACATTTTGTCTCAGCAATAAGAAAGTAACTAAGAGAGAAGATCAGAGTTCTTTTCTACCTTAATTAACCGATGAAGGATGATCCTGGGCATTCGAAACAATAGTCCTATCTCTAAAAGTGAGAACACCATCACTGGTTTCCTTATCTCAAACAATTAATGAGAGAAGCAACAAAGGGAGAGAAATCATTTTTCTCCAAGTATCTTTGGTAACTTCCCTTCAATTCCAAGACTCCATACTCTTCTAGTTTCCTCCTCCAAATCTCACTCCCTGCCCCTTCTCAATCTCCTCTGTTGGCCCCTCCTCCTCCCCAAGAACTCAGATATTTGGAGTATGTCTACATTTCTTCCCTGGGATGCTTTTCTACTCATTCTACAATTATCCCTAAATGAGTTCAACTAGTCTCATGGCTTCAAATTTGTCGTATAAAATAATAACTCAAATTTACTTCCTAAACTCCTGGTTTCTTTTTCCAACAGTCTACTTAAAGTAGTTAATTAATTAATGGTCAACTTGAGTGGGAATGCCCAGCTGACGCGAGTCAGCATGGTTGTGGGAATGGTGTAAGAGAACAGGGAGGTGGGATTTATGCTGATTTCCCTCAGAGAAGCTTCAGCTGTTCTCTTCAATAGAGGTCTGGTCCTCTTCTGCACCAAAGATGGCTGTTGTTCTCTTGGGAGCAGCTCTTGTCTCCACCTTTGCCTGGAGTATCACTTCCTCTTCTCTCTGAGGATTATTTCACATCCAGCCTGCCAGTACAGATATTCTAGCCCCCGGCACTGGCCCTTAGACTTTCTCGCACATATCCTCCAGTCTTCCATCATGGATTCCTCAGCCTCCTGGCACAAACTTGCATGGAACATTGCTGTGGAATCTGGCCCTTCAGCTGGACTCCTCAGATCTGTAGTGCTCAGACAAAGCCATTACACTTTTGCCTTTGATTCTGTAGCTGCATATTGTATGTTAATCTTGTAAATTTCTGTGTCCTCCATTAAATCTGTCTCTCTTACAAGTACTGACTAATACACTACTCAACATTTCCAAGTTGGGTGTCTCAAAAAAATCCTTCTAAAACCAAAACTGTGATCCTCCCTCAAACCTGCTCTTCCCACAATCTCATCTCATGGCAACTCCCACCTTTCATTTCTCAGGTCAAAAACCTCTAGAATTACCCTTGACACCTCTATCTCTCACAATACATATCACACTTGTCAGTAAATATTCTTAGCTTTTCTTCAACATTTATCTAGAATCTGATCACTTCTTACCTGTTACAGTGCTGTTACTCTGTCCCAGACTAC
>PVLD010026935.1:0-21454 GCA_004027595.1 Dinomys branickii
TACTAGCAGAAGTGAAGATAACTTTATATTATACAGCATCCCGTGCAAATTCCCTACTATCTTATCTATAATTTGGTATTTCCTTTAATGTTTTTGTGTTAACTAATGTGAAGATAACTATGTAATACAACATCCAGTTCTAATTCCCTACTATATTCTGTATAACTTTGTATTTTCTGTATTATTTATGGCTTTTCTGCTTCATATGTTTCCATTCTTTTGTCTTTAAAATAAAATTTTTTTAAAAAGTGAAAAAAAATGTTAATGGTCTCAATTCACCAATCAAAAGACACAGACTGGCAGAATGGATCAAGATGCAAGATCCAACAATATTCTGCATAAAAGAAACACATTTAATTCAAAAGAAATTCATAGACTGAAAATCAAAGGATGGAAAAAAAATGCTTCATGTGGCAAGAGCCCAGAAAAAAGCAGGGATAGCTATTCTATTTGCAGACAAAGTAAATTTCAAGACAAGATTGATTAAGAGAGATAAAAAGGTCACTACATCCTTGTAAAGGGAACAACCCAAGAGGAAGAGATAATAATCATAAATATATATGCAACAAATACCAGTGAACCCAACTATATAAAACACATATTAACAATCATGAAAAATCAAATAAGCACTAATAATTGTATTGGGGGATCTCAATCCCCCACTGTCACAAAAAGACAGATCAATGAGACAAAAAATCAACCATGAAATATAACTGAACCAAACTTTTGAACAAATGGACTTAGTAGATGTCCACAGGATATCTCATCACATAACATCAGAATACACATTCTCAGCTGCACCCAGGAAGTTCTCCAAAACAGACCACATACTAGCTCATAGAACATGCTTAAATAAATGCAAAGGAATTAAAATTATGCAATGCATATTGTCAGACCATACTGCAAAGAAATTGGAAATCAATGGCAAAAGAAACCATAAGAACTTCATAACACAGGGAAATTGAATAGCACCCTCCTGAACAACCAATGGGCCACAGACAAAAAAAAAATTAGATAGCTTCTACAATTCAATGATAATGAGAATACAGCATACTGGAACTTATGGGACACAATGAAAGCAAACCTAAGAGGGAAATTTCTATCCGTGAAGACCCATATCAGGAAAAGAGAGCAAGCACAGATAAACAACTTAATGTTGAACCTTAAACTTCTAGAAAAGGAAGAGCAGGCTAAGCCAAAAACTTATACAAGGGAGGAAATTATAAAGATCAGAGCAGACATTAATGCACTGAAGACTAAAAAGAAAACACCATACAAAGAATCAATAATTTGAAGAACTGGCTCTTTGAAAGATATAAATAAAATCAACAAACCCGTTTCCAACCTTATCCAAAAAAGGAAATAAAGAGACTCAAATCCATGCAATTAGGGATAAAAAGCGTGAAATCACAATTGATCTTGCAGAAGTCCAGAAGATCATCTATACCTACTTTGAAAACTTGTATTCTAATAAGATGGAAAATGCAGAGGAAATGGACAGATCCTAGACACATATAAATTACCAAAGCTGAATCAATAAGACATAAAAATTTTAAGTAAATCAGTATCAATCAATAAAATCAAAGATGTAATTAAAAATCTACCAACAAAGAGAAGGCCATGCCCTAAATGATTCACAGCTGAATTCTACAAGAAATTTAGAGAACTAATGCCACTACTCCTCAAACTTTCTAATGAAATTAAAAGGAAAGCAGTACTCCAAAATCTATTCGTGGAAGCAAACATTATCCTGATATCAAGACCAGAGAAGAACCCAACTAAGAAAGAGAATTATAGGCTGATCTCCCTAATGAACATAGTTGCAAAGATCCTCAACAAGATACTGGCAAACAGAATGCAGCAAATCATCAATATTAGACACCATGACTAAGGGGAATTCATCCCAGGGATGCAAGGATGGTTCAACATACGTAAGTCAATAAGTGTAATATACCATATTAACAGAGCCAAGTAGGAAAACCATATGGTCATCTCAATAAATGCAAAAAAGAAAAAAGCTTTGGACAAAGTCCAGCACCTATTCATGATAAAAAACCCTACAGAATATTGGGAG
Source organism: Dinomys branickii (assembly GCA_004027595.1). Lineage (NCBI taxonomy): Eukaryota > Metazoa > Chordata > Mammalia > Rodentia > Dinomyidae > Dinomys > Dinomys branickii. The sequence goes on from PVLD010026935.1 coordinate 2,075, forward strand.
AGATGGTCTTTATCTCAACGTGATAAAAGCCAGACTGGCTTTATAAGTTGAGACTAAATAGACATTCAAAGGATATGTACAACGGCAGAGCCCCAGTGAGCAGAAGACTTGCCACTAGGCCTCACCTGTTTTCAATCACCTCCCAATCGTACCACAGGGTAAGGACTAGCCTTTAACACATGAGCCAGCGGTGGACACTTCTCCAAACCACATGTGATGTTAATCATGGTGTTAACCTGAATAAGCAACACCTAGCTCATTAGTTTAGCACAGTTCTGCGTGTGTCTAGACGATTGATAACCAAAGAGGAAGACCCAACTTGGATGTGGGTGGCACCAACCAATAGGCTTGTAGCCTGAATGGAATAAAAAGGAAAGAAGGAGGAAGCCTTGCTTTTTGTTTCTTTGGAGGAGCTCCAGCCTTCACCGTCACCTTTGGACACCTATCCCCACCCTTCCGGCAGGCTCTTCAGTCTTCCGGTGCGCACCCTTTGGTTTCTGATACGGACTCACACAAGACTCTAGTGAGTTCTAGACCCAGACTTCTGACTGGGTCCTCCAGCTCTCCAACACACAGATGGCCCTTTTGTGAATGCTCCTACCCTGCCTCTGCAGGTAACTACGGTAAGCCCACCTTATAAATCCTTCCTATATCACTTATATGTTTCTGTAAGCTAAACAGACAAAGACAAATAGCAAGGTAAAAAATCACTAAAATCAAAAGAGATTTCACTACTAATTTTACAGAAATAAAAAAGATAAGAGTATTATGAAAACCATATACTAACAAATTGGATAACTTAGAGAAAATGGACAAATTTGCACCAACACAAAACCTAAAGAGGCTGAATCATAAAAAAATAATAGATAATTTGAAATAGTAATGAGATTGAATGATCAAAAACTTCCAACAAAACTGGGCATTGTGGTGTGTGGTTAATAATTCCAGATACCCAGGCAGCCAAGACAAGAGAATCACAAAGTCAAGGCCAGCCTGGGCAACAGATAGAGACCCTAACTCAAAAAAAAAAAAATCCAAGAACTATGAATTCATTGGTGAATTCTACCAAATACTTAAAGAAAAATTATACCAATCCTTCTCAAACTCTTCCCAAAAGTTGGGGACAATACTTCCAAATTTATTTTATGAGGGCACAATAATCCTCATAACAAAGACGAAGACAGTACTAGAAAAATGCAGGCCAATATCTCTTATGAATATTGATGCAAAAATTCTCAACAAAATACTAGCAAATAGAATTCAATGTCACTTAAAGGTATTATAAACCATGACCAAGAAGGACATATTCCTGGAATATATGGTAACTGATTAATCAACAGAGTGTGCCACATCAATCGAATGAAGAGGAAACAACACGTGCGTTTCAATTGCCCAAACAAAGTATTTTGACAAAATTCAGCAAATCAAATAAAAAAAGAAACCAATGAATTAGGAATAGAAGGAAATTACCTCAACATAAAAACACCCTTGTGTGAAAAGCTTATCTTAGCTCATTGAAAAGCATATTATTGGGCTGGGGATATAGCTCAGTGGAATAAGTGCTTGCCTAGCAAGCGCACGGTCCTGAGTTCGATCCCCCTAAAAAAAAGAATATTATCTGTTTGTTTCCTTTTTCTATAAATCTCGTTGGTTTATGCCTTGTACTCTGAATAACTGCTTTGAAGACAACAATACACAGTTTAATAACTATTGTTATTCTCTTTATTATTTAGCTATGAAATTTTGTTTTATTTTCATAAAATAAAAAAATAAAGAAGAAAGTCCACAACTAACATAACAAGAGGTGAAAGACAATGAAAGCTTTTCCTCTAAGATTAAGAACAAAACACAGATATCCACTTCACCAGTTCTACTCAGCATAATACAGGAAGTTCTTGCCAGAGTAAGTGGCTAAGAAAAAATAAATAAAAGGCGTCTAAGTTAGAAAGGAGAAATAAAATTATTCCTATTCACAAGTAATATAATTTTGTGTCTGGTAAACACTACAGATTCGCCCAATAAGCTGTTTCAACTAATAAATTTAGCAAAATTGATACATAAAAACCAATCGCTTTTCTACACACTAACAATGAACAATGTGAAAAAGAAATTAAGAAAATAAGTTAATTTAAAACAGCATTTAAAAAGAATCAAATATTCAGGAATAAACATAACCAAAGACAGAAGAGACAATGAAACATTGCTGAAAGAAAGATATCAATAAAGAGACATTTAGGACCCAAAGAAAGACTCAAGATATCAACACTATTCAAAGCAACCCATATATTTAAACACAATTCTATCAAAATTCTCATTTTTCTTTTGCAAAAGTAGAAAAACCTACCCCAAAATTCAATAAATTTGTTACAACTGTAATTGGTAACTCCAAGGCTAGGGATGACTTCTAGAGAGAAAAAGCTACGGGAATGGGTAACAAAATGTCCGTGTTGTTATTACAGTGATTTTTTTCTCCCTCAGGGACCCTCATAGGAGCCTTCTAATTACTAGAAAAAGTAGAAAATCAGGTCTCTCATCTATTCAATGAACATTTTTTGTCTACAGTGTACCTTCCCCTGCCACCCCCCTCCCAAGGCTGTCCCAAACCCAGAGCTTCTAACATGCTACACAAGTACTCTATTGCTGAGCCACATCCCCAGCCCTACTATGTGCCCTTTTTTGGCGGTGGGTACCAGGAATCGGACTCAGGACCTTGTGCTTGCCAGGCAGGCATTTATGTCACTGAGCTATATCCTCAGCCCCCTACTATGTGCCTTTGAAGAATCCATTATATAAGAAAAGTTGTGGCTGGCTGTCCTGTACTTGAGTGCCCCCTCCCAAATAAAGGAAGTTAATCTAGGTCCCAAGCAAGTGTTCGCTGTGATGTTGAGACTGCAGCACAGGCTCACCTGAAAAAACTGCCTGCATGGGAAATCATCTTACATTGCTTGTTATAGAATTCCAGGGTCCTACACTGAGATTGTGTTTCAGTAGTTCTTAACTTTCCTTTGTGATACTTTTCAATCAGGTGGTCTCCAGTAAAACTCCATTGTTTTTTAGAAGCCAGACTGGAGCTTTAAACTTCGCAGAAAATAGATCCAGTCCTTAAAATCCAGTCTTTCCTTTCAGTATCTAGACTATCTAATATTATCTTGAATGTGAAAGCAGTGTTTCTCACCTAAGGTATATTCTGCTCCACAGGGGGACCATTTGGCAATATCCAGAAGCATCTGTAATTGTCACTAGAGGGTGCTATTTGCACCTATTAGGTTGAGGTCAGAGATGCTGCAGAACATCCCACAACGCACAGAACAGCCAGGTCACCACCACCCTCCAAACATAATATCTGGGACAAAATATCAATAGTGACAAGGCTGAGAAATCCTGACAGAATTTAAAAGAAGTAGGCTCCAGAGTAACATACTGTTGCCAGGTATTTTCCCCACCCGAGATGCAGATAAAGCCAACCTGTGCTATAGGATGGAGGAAACATGGAAGAGGGTAGTTTTCAAGAAACAAAGGTTAGTGGGGCGTGGTGGCACAGGCCTGTAATCCCAGCACTCCGGGGGCTGAGGCTAGAGGATCACTGAAAGTTTGAGACCAGCCTGGGCTACAAAGTGAGCTCAAGGCCAGCTTGAACTGCATAGCGAGACCCTGTCTCAAAAGGACAAAAAAAAAAAAAAAAAAATGGTGACGAAACCAAGGTTTGCCCACTTGCCTCTCAGCTGAGGCTAGTTCTTTTAAATTCTGGCAAGATTTCTCAGCCTTGTCACTATAGACATTTTGTCCCTCAGTTGGAATAAAACAGGTACTGAAAGTGTGTTAAGTATAATCAGCCTATGGATGACACTCAGGGCACATACTCTTGAGAAGGCTCAAGAGTTCTCTGATGAAACAGCTCCCCAGGACAGACCTCGGTCAGTTACCTAGTTCTACCCCCACCCATGGGATACAAAAAGTTTTCTCTTTCAAAGGTCATAACTCTTAAGCACGACAGCCCTTCCCCTACTTCTGTGAACTTCTCCACAGCCCCCACCCCCATCACCTAGCCGCACGCCATGCGCAGCCAGACACCTATGGTGCATAGCATGACCATGTGAGGCAGCTGCAGCACCTGGCCCTACAGCAGGGGCTGTATAGCACACTCGTATAAGATGACCAAATGTCCCCTTGGTCTTGGGGTGGTCCAGTATACACTACTGTCCCGACATAACACAACTGCCTTTCACTCTCAAAGAGGGCAGGAAATATGTAAGAGGAGCCCAGGACATTGTGTTATCCCAAGAAGCAAAGAAGCAGTCAGTAGTTAGGGGTGCGACAGAAGCAATGAGCTAAGTGAAAAAGGCTACCACTGGCCAAAGATGAAATATTTTGAGCATCAAATTTGAACTGCATCAAATGTAACTGTATCAAATGTTTAAGTTCATGAATGCACTATGATTTTTTAAAAATTGATCACCTACCCCTGGAATAACTCAGTGGCTGCATTTGCCTAGCATGTATCAAGCCCTAGATTTGATTCCAAGTACTGCCATTAAAAGAGGAATATAGGGTTTTGCCTTTACAAGAACAAAGCAACCAGTTCACTGCTGTGAAAACAAATAAAGGGAAGATCAGGCATTTTTTCCTGCCTAGCCCATATACACCGAACCTGAAGTACCCTAATAGTAAAGGAAAGGAAATTTCTTACAGACGTATCTCAGTTACTAAGGGAAGAATCATTTAGTGGACTAATGAAATAACAGAACTAGCTCCTCACATCAAATGAAGAGAAACAACCAGACTGCCATGTGTTCTTGGCAAAATGTGAAAGATGAATTGGATTACACCTTTAGACCTCTACGTTTTCAGTTAATACAGAGGACCAAAAAAAAAAAGAAATATTCAATAATGTCATCAAGATCCAAACAAAATTTAGAATATTTTGAAATGCACGGCATAATCTAGTTTTTTTCAATGAACACATTTTAAGGAAAAAGACAAACAGGATAGTATCTAAAAATTGCAAGACTTAGAAGCCTAAGCAACAAACTGTTTTTAAAAGTTTTTAAAACATCCAACAGTATTACTTGGATGTTCTGAGATTAAAGAATTGTTCATTTTTTTAGGTGTAACAGTACTATGGCTATTTTTTTAAAGAGTTCCCACCTCTTACAGGCATACACTGAAATATTTACAAATAACACTTGGGATCTGCTTCAAAACACTTCAGTGGAGAAGGGAGAAGTAGGTGGAGAAGAACCAAGGTTGGCTGAGTTTAGAACAAAGTCATATGATGACTGTATGAGGATTCACTTACATACACCTGAAAGTTTCTATTATAAAAATATTTTTAAAGAATAGAAAAACAGAAAATAATATTTGCTGATAGTTGAACAGGTATCAAAAATAAAGCATTTTAGTTCAATGGGGAAAACTCCCTTTTAATCTAGGCCTTTGTAGACATTGTCCATAAAGTCTGGCCCCAGAGTACATATGCAAGAGGCCACATTGGCAAGACTGCAAGTTTCAGATCCCCCTGCAGCTTCTCTCAAGAGATTCTTTTTTTTTGGTGGCACTGGGGATTGAACTCATGACCTTGCACTTGCCAGGAAGGCACTTATTCCACTGAGCTAGATCCCCAACCCCCCTCAAGAGATTCTTGCTGAAAACCCAGAGGCCTGTTTGGTTAAATGCATGATCAAAGTAAATCAGTAATTTAATTCAGGTATACACACAAACCCCTGAAATGGTGACCTCAGTGGTCCCTGCCTGGCTGTGGGACACAACTTCCTGGGAAGGCCATTATTTGGGCCTGGTCAGGCCCAGATCCTGGGAGTTTTGTATAGGGACCTTAGCATTACTTAGTAACAGCAGCGGCTCTGTGTACATGTTTCATATAACACACTCTACAGTTAGTGTAGCCTTGTGACCACCGCTGATAGGTTAGGAGGGTCATAAGTGGTAAAATTATGTTTCAAAGTCTACTGAGTAATGCAACTGTCAGTTATACCATTTACCTTACTTTTAGTACACAATGGAAAACAAGAAAAACCCAGGAAAGGAATATGACATTACAAGGCATCATGTGACAAACCCTATCTTTCAATAGTATACCGTCAGCAAAAGCCAACTCAGTCAGTGTGCAAAGGCACAGCCTAAAACTAATACAACAGTACAGTTCCAAAATGTTAGAGCACGAACACCCATTAGTGATGGCAAAATAACATTTAAAAAAAAATTAAACACCGAAACAAATACTCTATCTTCTCACTTTTGAAAGAAATGTATTTCTTAGATGCCTACAAACATCTTGATGTTCCTGAAGTCAGCACTACTCCCTCACCATCTCAGCTAGTTAGTGGTGTCCAGAATGACAAGGATTACAAGGGTCCAGATGCACCAAGGACACAGGCTTTTTTAGCAACAGAGGTAAGTGACGAAAGTAATGCAGGGCAAGAAGCTGCCAGGACCAAGAATACCTACCCAGGCCCAGACAGTTCATAGGGGTATCCATGTGTTCAGAAGACCAAGCACGCTGACCAGCACGTTCATCTTCAGTGTGTCCCAAGCACCCAGATTTCCTGGCAGATTGCAAGGTTTCAATAACTACTTACGGAATGAATCAGATGAGAACAGACAGCAAAGCATTTTCTGTAGAGTGAAGTGCCACCAAATCTAAGGCGTTAATACTGGCTGGGCGTGGTGGTGCACGCCTGTAATCCCAGCACTCAGGAGGCTGAGGCAGGAGGGAGTCGGAGGCCAGCCTAGGCCATATAGTGAGTTTAAGGTCAGCCTGAACTGCATAGTGAGGCCCTAACTCAAAACAAACAAACAAAAAATACTAGTTCATCTTTCAAGGTTATTTAATCACACCTTTGTACAGAACTGAAGATTTCTTCAAAAATATTCTCATGTTTATTCAGTAATTAATAGCAAAATATTTATTTCCCAATGGCTGATGTGTTGACAGTTGTTACTGCACAAAGAATAACGGCATGGGGAAATATTACAGATGAGGGCGGAGCGGTACAATCGGAGATAAAGGAGGCTACAAACAAAGCAAAAAAACAAGGCGCAGGACAGAAGATGCCACGCGGGGCAGAGCGGGTAAGGTCTAACATGGGCGCAGCCGGCAGGGTGAGTGCACAGGGCAGGATTTCCTCCAGTGGCACTTACCCCAACAGAGACGTGCTCCGCAGTATTTGGGGTGACTGAGTGCTTCGGGCCTGTGGTTCCCACTACAACAGCGTAAGCTCCGTGGCAAGGTCTCATCTATCCGATTCACCATGGTGTGCTCAGCGCCAGGAGCGCAGGAGATACAGAGTGGCTGTGGCAGTGTGAGCTAATGATCTTTTAGGCGGGACAGAGCCCTCAGAAAAATGAGCTTTGGAGCTGCCAACTTGTGACAGAGTTCTGCCCCTATTACTGAATTTAGTCAAGAGATAGATTTGAACACCCCACTGACGGTGAAAAATCCCCAGCCTGACCTGAAGCTCAGGATACTGTTTCCCTAAAAGACGGTAAGGAAAACTGTTGCCACTGCTTGGGCAGAACGTGCAGGCAGCTGTGCCCTGTAAAAGCCCTGGATAAAGCAGGTCTCGCTCTCTTCCTGTGTTTGGTAGCACACAGGAAGAAAGTGGGCCAGAGCACCTTTCCACAGCCACCACTGCGCCTCTCCCAGCAGTTCCCTAGGATGAAAGACGCCTTCGTGGTGGAGCTTTCCTCCACTCAGTGTCCTCATGGCACTGGGAGCTCTGGGCGATGCTGGGTCTTCTGGTGCCGGTTGAGGATGGACCTCTGGTTGAAGCTGCGTCCGCAGGCCAGACAGTGGTAGGGCTTCTCACCCGTGTGGATCCTCTGGTGACGGACCAGCCGCTCCCCTTTGCTGAAGCGCTTCCCGCACACCTGGCACCCATACGGCTTCTCGCCAGTGTGGGCACGCCGGTGCACAGCCAGGTTGGCATTCCTGCTGAAGCTCTTGCCGCACTCGCACGTGTAGGGCTTCTCTCCAGTGTGCGTCCTCCGGTGCACCTGCAGGTGCTGCCTGCGGCTGAAGCTCTTCCAGCAGTCCCCGCACTTATAGGGCTTCTCCCCAGTGTGGCTCCGCTGGTGGACCTCCAGGTGGTGTCTCTGGCTAAAAGTCTTCCAACACTCATTGCACACGAAGGGCCTCTTTCCCAGGTGGGTCCTCTGATGCTTCATGAGGTACTCCCTCAGGGTGAAGCCCTTCCCACATTCCATGCAGCCATAGGACTTCTCCTCCTCATGGGTTCGCTGGTGTCTGACCAGATTGGAGCTCCGGCTGAAGCCTTTGCCACACTCGGGGCACTGGAAAGGCTTCCAGAAGGAGTTATGAGTTTTGAGGTCATCAGGCAGGGGGCCGCTGTGCTGGGAAGCAGGAGGCACTGGCAGGCCACCCCCAGAGGCCCTGGGCTCCTGTTCACAGGCTTGTCCCAGGCCAGGACCCTGGACAGCCGTTTCTCCAAACCTCTCTGAAGTGAGCCCGGCCAAGGCCCCTTTAAGGTCTTCCTGCTGTGATTTTGCCTCCTTTTCCTTGCTCCCAACACCTACAGGAGAAAAGAGACCAAAACTGACTCCATGGTGGCTAACAAAGAAAATACACGCGTTAGGACTCTGCCCCATACATGTCTCATCACCAGCTCCTTTTCCCTGACCAACAACCGTGACAACTTTCACCTCCAGACCTAAGTTCAGACCTTCTTTTACTTCTTCCCACCTCCCTGCCCTTTTACAGAAGAGTCTGCCAAATTTTAATGCTCTCGCACTTAACTCTCTGCTAATGCAGACTTTCACCTCCTTCAAAATCTAAATCAGTGGTTTCCTGGGGTTTTGTTTGTTTGTTTGTTTTTGTCTCTTCGAGACAGGATCTCACTATGCAGTTCAGGCTGGCCTTGAGCTCACTTTGCAGCCCAGGCTGGTCTCAAACTCACAACAATCCCTCTGAGTGCTGGGATTACAGGCATGCACGACCATGCCCAGCAAGGCAGTCCTGGTTATTCTTTTTCCTGGTCTCTTCTGCACTGATACATTCAGTTGATACTGATTTACTCTGCACTTATTTACATGTGACATCTCTGCAAACACTAATTTACATTCATCTAAACATTCTGTCTTCCCGTAGTAATTATAAAGCCACCCCAGCTACCAGACAGTGTGTAGTTCTCCAAGTCCGCAGCCCTTGTTCAGCTCACCAGCCCTGCACACACTGCTCCTGCCACCTTACTAAGGATCGATGACTCTGGAGTCCGGAGGGGAATCAGGGAGATGCTTGCTAAGTGCTGGCAGAATGAATGAGCCCAGTCTTTCCCCAGAGCTCCAGCTGCAGACCACCTCTATGCTGGATGACACTAGGCAGCCCCAACTTGACCTTTCCGTCCTCATTCTGATCCCTCGTACACTCTCTCTAAATTAACAGAACAGTTGTTCACAAAGAATAAGGGAAAGAAGAGGAGGAAACAGAGGAGAGAAGGTGCTAGGGAACAAAGAACCCAAGAGAAAACAGAAACAAGAAATGACAAGTGGTGCTTAAAGAAGGAGAGAGATCTTTCAGGCAAAACCATCAGAAGATGAAAAGAAGCTGACATTACAGATCCATGGCTGATAAAATATGAAGTACACAGCTATCACTTCTGATTTATTCTTTGTTTCATGAACCTTTCATAAGACAGTGAGAACAAATGTAGAGCTCAAAGAATTTTCATAATAACAACGATATAAACAGTTTCCAGCTCAAAAAACAGAACAGCACGATGGAGTCTTACCTGGAGAGACCCCGCAATCCTGAGGTTCCACGTATTCCCCGAAACAGTCAATCTGGGCTGGGGTCACGTGTCTCCACTCCTCCTCAGGGAAGGCTAAGGCCATGTCTTTAAAGGACGCCAACCCCTGAAACAATACTGTGGATAAATAAGGGTCCCTAAAGAGCAGTCTAACAGCAGCAGTGAAGACAGAAAACAGAGGGTTGAGCAGAGCAAGAACGGCAGAAGGAATCTGCCACTGGGTGGTCTGGGAGAAGCATCCACCTCTCCACAATTTAAGGGAAAGCAACTGGGTTTTTTCATGTTTGTTTGCTTATTTGTTTGTTTTGTGACAAGATCTCACTATGTAGTTCAGGCTGGCCTTGAACTCACTGTGTAGCTGAGGCTGGCCTTGAACTGGAGGCGATCCTCCTGCCTCAGCCTCCTGAGTGCTTACGCCACCACACCCAGCTTAAGGGAAAGCAATTGATTTGTATTAGACTCTGCTGCTGCAGCACCGCTCACTCCCAGCAACCCCAGCATCATGTCCTCTCAGCCACCTGCACTTGCCCTCAAGCTTCAGACTGGGAAATGCCTCGTGTCTCTCAAGCCTCATCGTAAAAAACAGCACCACGTTAAAAGAAATGGGCTCTCACTTTCTCATTCACTACACCATGAAGAACCACTCTGGTAAAAGGGGAAGATCTGGCAAAATGAAAAGATGAGGACATCATTCCTCATCCCCCACAAACTGAGTCCTTGGAAAACAGAAAGAGGGAATGCAGCAGGCATCAAGCCTTGCTCAACTATGGCTTTGCCCCAGTCCAACTTAACTTGCCTTTTTTCTACCAACTAATGCCTTTTCTTCATCAAGCCCTTTACAACTCTGCCCCTTCAGATAGGTGCCCTTCTAGCAGACCATCTCCCTGTAGCACTCAGCAACCAGTGGAAGAGGTTTACACCATGGCGGGAATGCCCATCTATACCCTCACTACCCCCGGGCAAGGCAGGTTTGCAAGTGCTACCAAGGCTCCAACTCCTGGACTGGCAAATGCAGGCTCAAAATCGCTGCCCAGCACCCTAAGAGCCCCACCCTTGGCCAGCTGCTTCTCACTGACACGACCAGAGGAGGAGACAAGGTCTCACTATGTAGCTACAAAGAGCATCATCTCTAGGCCAACCACTGGGACCAAAACATGCCTGTGAAAACTTTCTCACTGTCCTCCTCTTCATAATGATAAAGAGAAATACCTCTGTGTCACTCTGCGACAAGGGCCAGGCATAAGAAAGGCTCAGTGCGGATTAACAATGGGAATATGGTGGCAAAGTGGAGAACACAACACAACCATGCCATCAGAACTAGCAAGGCTGTGACTCAACTTTGTGGGTGGCACTTTGCTGTGCAGGGAAGGCCGCATCTCTGTCAAAACATCATGCCTCCAAGAGGGCAGAGTCACAGCTCACCTGCGATCCCGCTGAAAGAAACCCAGCTGCCATCTCTTGTTCTCTGGTGCCCACTGGGGGAAGGCTGGGCCCTGCCTGAAGTATCGGCAGTGCTGAGGAAGGACAGAAAGCAGGGAAAGGATGAACACTGTCATCAGTCTGCCCACTCAAAGCATCCCCACCCCACACACAGCCTCGGCCCACAGACTCCAGTCAGAATCTCCTCAGAGCCACATGGACGCACAGAGCAGTCTAGATGTTGCCTGCCCTAAGCTCGGCTGAGGAACAATCCCAGCCCTGCCCCTTCAGGGCTATTCACATTCCCGGGCCATACTTTTAGATAATCTCCTTTGAGATTCATTAACAGAAGAAAAATCTATATTACTTTGAGACATGTGGTTTGCCCACTTAGTAAATATTTCTACTTGTCAGCTGTATAGCTCTGGTTGTTTCTAGAAGGGATGCACGGGAAAGGAGAAGAAACGGTAAGACATGATTCCCTGGTCATGCCCTCCAGAAATCAGAATCAAGGCAGACAAAACTGCATCCGTATCCTACTAAGGTCAACGAAGTAGGCAGAAAGATTCAGAATTACACACGCAGGAAGAAGTGCCCATTGCTGGGTTTCTGACGCACACGAGTGGGAGGCTGGCCGCAGAGCAGTGCTCCATGCCGTCCACCCTTGCCATCTGCACCTTACCCTGCTCCTGGAAGGTCTGCGTCCCGTCTCCGGGGTTCTGACTCAGTTGCTCCTCAGTGCTCTGGCCTAGGCCTTGAACTCCTTCCTTGTGGGGCATCCCCCACTCAGGCTTGACATCTACCGGCCCCAGGTGGACAGCTGGCTCCCAGGCACCTCTGCCAGTGACTGTCTCCTGCTGCTCTCCCTGCACATGGCATGGAACCTAAGAACAGTTCCCAACACCAGTTAGAATGCGGCTTAGTGAAGGCTATGAAAAGAATTAAATTAAAACCTACGAAGAGAACTAAGGAAAGAACCATTCTGGCTTTGGGGAAGAGGAAAGAAAAGCTGGCTGAGCTTTTCTCAAGGACACAGGTGAGGAGGGGAAACCGAGGCTAAAATCCCTTTTGCAGGCCCTGAGCAACCTGTATCTGTCTATGCCATTTGACAAGGATCCCTCTGTCTGCCTTGACACTGATCAAATTTCCCTTATCATCACAGAGCCCCAGTATTATCCTGTTGAGCACTTTAGAACTATATATTCACCACTAGAAAACAAACTTCCATGCTCCAGAAGCTGAAAATGCAAAGCCTATACTCTGCAGTGAACTAGACCGTGAGAAACAGCTGCTCTACATAAAGCATGGACAGTTAATGAGACACACTCAAAAACCAAGGCCCTTCCTTGTCAGCTCTTAGGCTCCAGAGTTGAGAGTAGAAAACAAAATTCTCTTAGGACTCTACAGGGATAGGAAGCAAGGGGTGATGGCAGTATGGGAGGGAGGCCAGCGACAGAATGCCTGGGACTTGCCCTCCTTCCCCAGCCCTCAGTCAGGTGACTATACCACAGAGGGATGGAAACATGGCCAGTCTCGAGGCAGCACCTGTAGTGCAGTCAGATGGTATCATCAGAACAGCACCACATAATCACTGCAGGAATCCTATGAGCCAATGTTCCAGACATAGAAACAGTACAGCTATGGACAACTCACAGGAAGAGTATTCACCAAGCAGGATTCCCTGCATTCCCACAGGCAGCTTCCTCAGAGTGGGGCTGGTTCTACAGAGGGCCCCAAAAACAACCATAACTGCCTTCTTTGGGCATGAGGCTCAACAAGGAAATAGGAGCAGGCCTCTGCCCTAATGTCCAAAGGGTCCTCTGCTCACCAGCATCGCCCCTGGGAACAGCTCTTGTGCTAAAGACCTCCGTGCTCTCAAGGAATCTGAGGGCAGAAGGAAGAGGTTCTATACATCCTGTATTCCCACCGCTTCTTCAAGCCTCTTCATTCTTTAATTCCCACACCACCAGCACAAGACCCGGACACCCTCTTCTCACCCACCGCCTTGGTGTCCAGCGTGCTGTCAGTCAGGTCCTGCACCATGGCCACCAGTGCCTTGCTGCTCTCCGGGCTGTGTTCTCGAATCCAGGCGTAGAACTCCCGGGGCAGGATGGTGAGGAACTGCTCCAGCACCAGCAGCTCCAGGATCTGCTCCTTGGTGTGCAGCTCGGGCCTCAGCCACCGGCGACAGAGCTCTTGGAGCTCCCTGAGGGCTTCCTGGGGGCCTGCTGCTTCCTGGTAACGGAACTGCCGAAACCTCAGACGGAAAGTCTCGGGACTGGACTCTTCCTGTGCCCTGCCCCACAGCAACTCTTTCTCCAGTTTCACCACAGGAACACCCATTCGATGCTGAGGATCTTCCGCCATCCCTGGACACTCTTTAGGCATCTTCACATTCCCTCCCCAAAGACTGAAGATGACAGCACAAACGAGCCTTTTGAGAACATGAAACACACGGAAGGTTGGTCCTGCGTCTACACTAATGAATATTCTGCTGGAGAACAGGATAATAACCTGCTATGAGGTGTTTTTTCAAAGGGCTTAATATATTTCCTGATGTCATGGCAATTAAACACAGTATTTACTAAACACCGACTGGGGAAAGAAAATGCTTAAGATTTATCACCCAGAAATAGCTTAGGATCTCTTGGGGATGATAACTCAACAACAGGAAATAGTATAAAATGGGTTATACTTAAGTTAGTACTAGGGCCCACTCTTTCAACACTAAAGGAAACACACATTCAGCATACACAGATACACAGTCATGCAGTGCACACAGATTATGAGTGGACCCCGTAGATTACAACAGAGCTGAAAAATTCCTATCATGTAGTATCACAGTTGGCTTGATAATACAACATACAACTATGCTATTGGCTTAATATTTACTATATTATGCTTTTAATCATTATGTTAGAGTGTACTCCTTCTACTTATTAAAAATTCACTGTAAGACAGTGTACTCTGCTTTGCCAACAGCAGCCTCATACAGTACTGTACTTCACTGCATCACAAGATCATGTTAATTAACCTAGACTCTCTAGGCTTAGGTAAGTACATTCAATAGTGTCTACACAACAGTGCCTTTCTCAGAACATGTCCCTATCACTAAGCAATGCACGCCCCTCTCAAACATGCAGAAACTAGCGCTTGCCCTCTTAAAATTCGTACTAATGCAGTCAACAGAAAAAGCGAATGAGCAAGTACATAAAAAACTGCAAGCAGAAACAAGTTCTTGAAAGGAAATAACTGGTCTGTTGGTGGGGCCAACGGACTTGGATAAGACTCTTCTGAAGACATTATACTTAACCCACAAATCAAAGGAAGAGTGCAAACCAGTCATTCAGACTCCGGGCAGAAGCCTTGAGGTTGGAAATTACTTTGCACGGCTTGGAATGTGAAGGTGTACTCAGGCGAAGACAATGGTGCCAGGGTCTGCCAGCCCAAAATACACGAGATGATATAGATATATCGATATACGAAACGTGAGAAATTTAAAAAGAAAACTGATTCATGTAAGTTGAAGTATTCCTGAGGAAGACTCTTACAGTAGATGTAAGATGAGTCCTATTTACCTCCATGGGGGCGGGGTGCTGGGAGGACGAAGGCTGGGAAGGCAGACCTCAGGTCCAAAGATCACTCTGATTGGTCCAGAGAATGAACAGCTGGCAGGAGGACGCCGCAAACTTCTGCTAAATATGCTATTGGTTATTTGGTATTTATACACACACACACACACACACAAACACACGCAACTTAAACCGATCTTGCGTTTTCAGTTCACAGTATCCATTTTCTCTGTTGCATTGCGGTTTCTCTTTCATGACTTTCTAGCTGCTGCATCTGCTCACCCCACCAATGCATGCAGTGCACTGTAGTGCCAATGTTTACCAGGGTCTCCGTACACCCGACTCCCTGCTAGGCAAGGGAGGTCTGCACCCTTCATCTCCAGCACCGCACAAACAGAAAGCACTACGTGCTTGTTTATTTAAATGACTGAACTACGTCTCGTTCTACAACGATTACTTTCACTTCTCTCGAAGAGTTCAGCCTGCATTCAAGATCTCGGGTTCGCGGGCATCCCGCGTTACTTAGGCCAAGGCTGGCGGGGCAAGATGAGCCTGGCTCCTACCTGAGCCTACAGCGGCGCGGCCCATCCGAGTCGCCACCCGCGGGGCCTCATCCCACAGCCGCACCACAGCCACACCACAGCCCGGCCCCGCATACCGTGGACCGCCGCGACCGCCGCGACCGCCGCGACAGCAGCCCGTTTACAACGCTCTCACCCGCGGACCCGCGGCCCTGAGGCCCCGCACCCGCTCCAGGAGCCTCGGAGCCCTCCGCGGACAGGAAGTGAGTGGCGGACACCGTCAGACAGGTGCGCACGGAGAAGCGTCCTTCCGTCTCCTCTCTAGGAATCTCGGAGGTCTCAGAGGTGCGTCTCGATGGTCTCAACGGTCGCTTGTCTGGCCCTGGGCTAACTGTCCCCCTCGAGGCTCTTGGTCGCTGGCGCCTTTCTACCTCTGGGCCTTTCCCTCTGTTTTTTTCTCAGTGGAGAAGACGCAGTGTGTGTCCAGACACACGATTGGACAATGGGCCCCCTCGAGGCCATAAAAGTCAGTCGGTCAAAACGCGGGTGGGGCCGAGCATGGTGGCACAAACCTGTAATCCCAGCGCTGGGAGGCTGAGGCAGGAAGATTGCTACAAATTCTAGGTCAGCCTGGGCTATATAGTAAGTTCAGGGGCAGCGTGAACTACACAGCGAGACCCTTTCCAAAAAAAAAAAAAAAAGACGCGGGGGTGTTGTGCATAGCACACTGTGAGAGGATTTAGGGAGATGGCATGGTGGAAGGAGCACTGGACAGTATGGGTTCCCGAAAGAAGGGCTTGGACCTCGTGTGTACGTGTGTGCGTGTGTGCGCGCGCGCGCGTTTCAATCAAGGATGGCTTCCTAGAGGAGAGGTCCCAGCGCCAAGTTGTAAAGGGTGAACCCAGAAGTGCCTCTACCAGGGAAAGCACGGCAAGGCCGGAGTGCGAAGGGGTCGATGGCACTTCCACTTCACCAGAGCCACTAGAGCCAGCGGCTGCATGGCCTATCACTCAGGACAAGGAGGAACATTTTTGAAAGATGCTGTGGAGAAACTCTGAAGAAAGATAAACCGAGGGGAGGGAGGTCAGGAAGTAAGACAACTGACTGATCAGGCAAAAAGAGGTTGAACAGTGCAGTCCAGAAGCAAGGATGAGAGACAACTGGGGCAGTCAGTGAGACTAGGGATTGCCAGGAGAGTTTAGAGCTTAAATCCCTTTGGAGGTAAAACCGACGATGGTGGCGAGCTGGGAGGAAGATGGGAAGGACAGAGTCATTTAGTGAATAACAAAGGGGACATTTCTTAAGAATAGATTTATAAAACAGAAAACCTATTGATTGTCTGGAAAGATACAATACTGGGCCAGTATCTTGTACCACATCCACATGTCAGGGCAAATGGGGCTCCATATGGATCAAAGATTTAAAAGTAAAACATGAAACGTGTATAATTATCAAAAGAAAGCTGAATGTGGTTCATAACTATAATCGCAGCACTTAGGAGGCTGAGGCAGAAGCATCTCCACAAGTTCACAACCATCCTGGGCTATGTAATGAGTTTAAGGCCAACATGAACACATAATGAGACCCTATCTCAAAAACAAGATAATAATAATAATAATAATTTTAAAATAGTGTCAAAACATGGAAGAACTATTTTATAACCTTGAAAGGAGAAAGTTTTTGCTAGTTATGACTTAAATCCAGATTCTAGAAAAGACAAAATGTATTGTATCAGTATCAAAAACTTTTGCTCAGAAAAATATCTTACGCAAACTCAAAAGACAAGCCATGGAGAAAGCATATCGTAAGTAAAGGGTTAATTTCACTAATAGATGAACAGTGCCTAGGACTTACAAAGAAAAAGACCACCAAAGGGGGGTGGGGGGACACAAACTCCTAGAACAAAAAATACAAAAAGCTGCTAAACATATGAAAATATACTCAGTTTCACTCATAATATAAGAAATGTAGTTTAAAATAGTACTAAGATAACATTTCTTACCTAGCCAATATTTTTTTAAATCCAAGAGATTAATACAGTCTCTTGGTAAGACTGTAGGAAGAAAGACAGTATTTCTCAAAATTATAAAAGCATCTCTCCTTTGACCCAGGAAATCCTGGGAACTTACCATATAATATATGCACATATGTGCACAGGGTTACTCAGTGCAGTATTAGGTTCCCGCAAACAACTCATGAACCCATCAGTGAAAGCCTGAATAAATAAACGATGACACAGCCACATGACGCAGCACTGCGGAGCTAAAACAGGAAGATCTATTAAGACCCATGAACATATATGAAGTAACAAAAGCCAGGTGCCGAAAGTATATCGAATGCACATAGCTGTCAGGATTGTAATGTGTATATCTAGCTAATGTATATGATAAAAAATAGAAATAAGGACTTTTTTTGTTTCAGCTCCAAGAAACACAAAGTGACCTTATCTATGTGTCACCTACATGATTTGGATCTGAAATGTCCCCCGAAGGCCTGTGTGTTAAAGTCTCGGTCCCCAGCTTGGTGCACTTGGGAGATGGTGCAGTGTTGAAGAGGTGAAACGTGGTGGAAGATCATCGAGAACTGGGGATATGCCCCTGAAGAGGTTAGTGGAACCCCAGCCTCTTCTTCCTCTTTGCTTCCTGGGTGCCACACAGTGAGCAGCTTGTTCCATAACAGTCCTCACTGTAATATGGTGCCTCAGACCCAAAAGCAATGCAGCCAGTAAACCATGGACTGGACCTCCAAAACTGTGAACCAAAACAAACACTTTCTATCATAAATTTATTATCACAGGAATTTATTATAGTAAGAGGAATCTGACTAATATACGTAGGAAATAGAAAAGTACATATAGCACATATATGTACACATGTAGACTGAAGCAAAAGAAAGTGTTCTCAATGTATGCCATTTATATTGTTTAATTTTGTACCAAATGGATCTATTTATGACCTGTTAAAGATTAAATGTAATTTTTAAAGTGTCATACCTGGGCCCTAGTTTAACTGACTGAGAGGTAGGAGGGGCACAGGTTGGGAGGTGAGCAGGTGCTATAATCTGAGTGAGGGAAAACAGGAAGAGGTGAAGCTTGAGGGTAAAAATAATGAATTGGTTCAGTGTGGGATATATTAAGTTTGAAGTGCTTCCATTCACTGGGAAAAGATGTTCTGAGGTACTAGAAGAATCGGGACTAGAGATGTGGAAATCATTAATATGTCAGTAGGAGTGTACACCAGGTTGCTGGAGGAGTTCACGCAAGGACAGACCTGCACAGGGTGCATGACATGCCCGACATCGTTCAGGTAGTTTGGGAGAGGAGTGGGGTCCATTAAGTTTGGCCTAAGTCTGTTTCTGTACTTGGGAGATAAAATTTGGCAACAAGGCTGACACCTTGTGTAATGAACTGCAACCTAATTCATTATGCACGCTCAATATAAAAAGTAACAAGTCTTTTCCTGTAACAGAAAGCTGAATCCCAGCCAGTCACAGCAGTCAGCATCAGCTAATCACAGGCCCCAGCTGATCAGACCACGTTCATGTAAGGCAAGTATCTCCTCACACCATGCCCATGTAAGGCAAATGCTGACTACAGCTAATCAGGACTTTTCTGTAGGTCACTTCCTTTTTTCTGACTATAAATATAACCTGCACTGTGGTCAGGTGAGGCATTCCAAACCAACTTCAGTCTGGAATGCTGCCAGGTTCCACAACCTCTTCTTGCTCAAATGAACTTTGTTAAATTTAACTCATCTCAGTTTTTTGTTTTTTGATTTTGGTTTTTGTTTTTGTTTTTGGTAACAGGAATCAAACTCATCACCTTTTGCTTCCCAGGCAGGCGTGGTGCCACTGAGCTATATCCCCAGCGCTCAGATTTTTTTTTTAACAAACTGGTTACATGTTCCAGGTTAAAATAGCACTCTCTTCTGCACTTAGCTGTGAGAGTCCTTGGTTTCCTTTGCCAAAGTAATTCTGAGGAGGTGCAAGGGCAGACTGAGGAAGCGAAGTCACAGGTGGAGCTCTCTTCCAAGAAGCCAAACAGAAGGAAGAGGGGGGCGAAAAAAGAGGAGGTGGGGAGGAGAGGGGGAG
>PVLD010026936.1:0-21454 GCA_004027595.1 Dinomys branickii
CTGACTAAATTTGCATGTCTGTATATGGGTCCATACATCTACAATTCGAAGATATCAATGGATAAAGCAACAACTACTGTTGAGACCATATCACCTTGTCTATAGATTAGTTGTGATTGTACTATTTTCTATGATAATGGGTGTCTGTTTGTCAATATGTTTTTGTACTTTTATGTTTCTAAAATTAAAAAAAATATATATATATAATACAGGACACATATTTTATAAGATTATTTATAATAGTCACCCAAAGAATGATATACAGAAGAGTGCAGGAAATCTGCCCACACACTATAGACTAGGAATCCAGGTGAGGGCCTGGATCCCGCAATAATGCCCTACATGAGTCCAGGTGAAGACTTTGAGCTCAAAACAGTGCCTCCTGTGAGTCCACCTAGAGACCTAGAGCCCATAACAATATCTCATGCAGGCCTGCTTCATGGATCTGCACTGGGAAGGCCCAAAGGTCAGTGGTGGAATCTAGAAAATCTGTGCCAGTGAGATAAAGGATCTGTGCTAGCAGGCTGAGGGATCTATACTGGAATCAGAAAGCAATGTGCAAAATAAGAACCAGAGCTTCCCTGGAAAGTATCACAGCCATCCTCAGCGACAAAGAAGTCCCAAGTTCCTCTGATGATCAAGATAGCTGAGTTCCCATCAGGAAAGCCAGTGCAGCAAGCTTCTCCAGGAGACTGGCAGTGCACCATCTTCCCCTCCAGAACCAGGAAGTGATGCTCAAAGTGAAGACCAGAGCTCCCCCAAAGTGAACTGAAGCTATTTTCAGTGCCAACAAGGCCCCAGTTCCTTGGAGGATGAAAACAGCCAAGTTCATCTGTCATCTTTGTGTCAGTTATCTGTCATCTTTGTGTTGTCTGACCAGGTCAGTGGTGGCGTATGCCTCCTTACTGCTTGAGAGCAGTGGAAAGTATTTACAGAGAATGTGAATACCAAAGTGGAACCATGAAAATTTGTTTGCTCCAATCAGAACACACAAAGCACTGACCCTAAAAACTGTCTGTGGCCACAATTTCACAGATTTCCATTCTGGGAAAGCCCCCAAATTTCTACTGAATGCAAGTCCAAGCCACACTCCAGAGCCCTAAACTGTGTCCAATACATGCTTGATTTGATTTTGTATGTGGATGTGATTCTGGGTCATGGAACACAGAGCTGTACCTGCGAGTCTGGAATTCAAATATCAGCCTTCTTGACCTGGGTAGTTTTTGTCTACCAAGTATACACTCACAGCTATTGATAAGATGGCTTAAATTGCAAGCAAGAGTACCAGCCGTGCAGCTCAGGGTTGCCAGGCACTTGCATGTGCACACAGATCTCTGCTGAGATCAAAATGGTCTCACCTCACCCAAATGTTTATGTGAGGGTGGGGCAGCACCAAATACAGGCTGGGAAGCAGCTCACATCCACACAGTCAATCTGCCTCACTTCGTCCCATAGGACAGACATGACAGGGACGTGCAGGTCATCTCTGGCATGACCAGGCCTTGCCATGTGATTTAACCTTCCTTTATAGCTCAGATTTGATTTCCCATTGAGGAATGGCTGCTATGCTTAGCTACTATTTACCAAGGATCTATCTTGTGCAGGCACCTTAAGTATTTGTACAATAGTTTGTACAGTAATTATTATTATTATTAAAATGTGTATATGACAAAGAGTATTCTATGAGTTCTACAAAATGTCATTTCATCCAGATAACAATCACACAGAGTACTACTGTCATCTTGGTATTGCTGTTCTTCATTACTCAGGGGGCACCCTGAGAGTGTCACACACACTGCAAGGTTGCACTACAAGAGAAAGGCAAAGGTGAGAGGACTAGAACCTGTGCCTCTTCCAAGCTCAGTAAGGAAAACTTGGTCTTTTTCACATAGAAGGAAAAGGAGTTTAAGCAACAGAAGTCACATAACCTCTTGACAGTGGAATAAAAATTCAAATCCAATCAAAATCCAATATCATGCTTTTAAAGGTACATTATTAAGGCCTATTTTGTATAGTCTGATTTTGTGTGCTATGTAAGCTAAGAATAGTTGTAATGGTCTCTTCTTTTCTTTTTTTGGATTGTGGGCCCTGGGGATTTGAACCTAGGGTCCTGGGCATGCTATGCAAATGCTCTGCTGCTGAGCTTACCTCTACCCCAAACCAGCCCTCGTTTTTAACAGCTTTAAAGAATTATTAAAATGAAATGATCTCATATGGGACCCCAAAGCCTTGGATATTGACTATGGAGCCCTTTGTGGAGAAAGTCTGGAGACTTCATCACTGTCCTGGGTCCCGTTCATGTTGGCCTGACACAATCATAGGAGCGATAAAATGTTGTGGGAGTACGTGCTGTAGTTCAGGAAAGTGATTTCCACTGTGTGGCCTGATTCTCATCTGGTAGGAGGAGGTGGAACTCTGCAGCCTCCGTCTGCCTCACCAACCATGCTGCTTTCTACCCAGCCTCCTGTCTCATTGCTGGCACCCCCTGGCTTACATATAATTACACTTTAGTGCTGGAGAAAAACATAACATCAAAATAATCTCTGGAAGCTGAAACAGGATCTTAGTTACTTTCTTGTCTCTGAGGTACAATACCTAACACCCACAGCTCTAAGAAGGAGAAGTTTATTTTCCCCCACAGTTTGTAGAGGTTTCAGTCCATAGTTGGGAGCTCCAAGACAGGGCAGCATGGTAGAGCGGCGTGGAAGAGGGGCCTGACAGAGGAGAATCTCTTCATGGAAGGCAGGCAGGAAGTAAAGTAGGATCAAGGGAGGAGAGAAGAGGATATACCCTTCCAGGCTATACCCCAGTGACCGTCTCCTCTAACAAGGCTCAACTTCCAACCACATTTAGCTATAAACTCATTGGCAGACTAACCCACTGCTGAGTATCACACACCAGGGATGCAGTTGCCTCTCCAAAGCCCCACCTATGAATGCATAAGGCCTGGGGAGAATGTGTAGATATAAACCATGACAACGTGCCCCACCTCCCACACATCAGTACCTTGCAGTGTGCAGGCCCTTTCCTTATCCTCCCAGGCTCTTGGTTCCTGAAGTTGTTGGTTTCCTCAGAAATACTTGCTTGGGATCACCCCAGTCTCTCCTACTCCCTTCCTTCCCCCTCAGCTACCATATTGTTCAACACCAGAAAAAAGTAAAAAGAATGAAAAAGAAATAACAACAAAAATTAGAGAAATCTATCAACTTCTTTCCAATTTGTTCCTAGTCTCAGATGTCTGTACTTGCTCCTGTCAGGATCCATTTCTTCCTCTAGCTCAAGGTCCCACACCTTCTAGAACACAGGCAGCTCTTTCTAATCTGATCTTCCCCCTCTTCTTTCTTTCCAGTGTGATAATGCAGCCTTCCTACTCTACGGATTTGCAACCTCTCCCACAGTTCTTCTCATAAACTTTCTCCAGCCAGAAAGAGACCAAGGCACTAGGGCCGCACTCTGGCCTTTAGCACCTGCCCAGTTCAAGGGCTGTGGCCACCAGTGCTCCATGTGTGCCTTTGAGGAGACAGAGACTCTATGGGTAAGGAGGTCCAGGCCTATGGTTCTGGTTTGTCTTCATTTTTCTTGAGGGAGGGTGGGCTCCTGCCTGTTCAGACCTTTGGCCTTGTCTCTCCAGAAGGGTTCCAGGTTCCCAACTGGTCCCTCCTGGCTGTAACCTTTCTCTGTCCTCAAATCACTCACTACTCTGCAGTCAGAGGACTAGCCCCCAAATACACCCCCTCAGCCATTTTCCTACTTAAATCCCTTCAGTGACCCTCAGGACTGGCGGGTAGTACCCCTTGCCCACACTCTCCCTGACCCAGCCCTTCTCCTTCCAACCACCTTTCCCACACTCTGTCTCTCATTTCCTATGTCTTTGCTACTCAAAGGACTCGGACCTATCCAAGCATTCCCAACAATATGACTGCACATCCTTCTCCTCAATGAGATGCACTTTGTCCACTCTGCTTCACAGAAATCTTCTGTGCACCTGCTTGTCTGCACCTCCACATTCACACCTTTCCTTTCCCCATCTGATCTGGGGCCCAAACACTGATTAGTGGGGACCACATCTGTACATTCTCAGCCTTCTTATTCTAACTGATGGGCAATGAAGGACAAAGAAAAGAGAGGAAGAGGAAAGGTGGGCTGGGTTCTGGGGAGCTCTGGTTCTCTTCTTGTGAGGTTTCTTGTACTGACTTGGCTCTTATCATCCTAAAGTGGCCATGTCTGCAATTCAGCATCCACTGTGCTCCTACACCATCCCTGGAACACCTCTCCACCTATACCTCTGCACAGAAGACCTCATCAGAACACAGTGCGTAGAGGAAGCACAGACCTCAGCAGTACTGTGTGGACACCTCTGTCTCAGAGTCTACTACCTGCGGTGCTGCTGGGTGGCCCCTGTCCTCCCACCACAGAGGTTTATCTCTCCTTGCCTTCTAGGGACTCAAGTTGTCTACACTCATTTAGGGACATGCAGGGCCATGGACCATGCACTGTAGTTCTGAGGTCATAAGTGAACATTCCTGACCTTGCCCATCCCATCTGAAGAGCAGGAAAGGAGCCTTGAGCCTCATTTGACATCACGGCTGAGCACAGTTGTCTGCTCAGTCAAATTTCACTTCTGCCACCGTCTTGCTGTCTGGATGAGTTATCTCTCTGAGCCACTATTTCTCATTTGTAAATGAAATCAGAGCAGCTATTTCAGAGAGTGGTCATGAATATTGAAGTGAGGGCACATACTTGGCACTCAGTAAAGCATCCATTATTATTTTTATTATAGCAGCTCTGTGGTTTGTACACATTAAATAACTGAATGATTGAAAGTGTTATCTCATGCTGTCTCTATAGCAACCCTTTCCCTGTCCTGCCCCATTATAGTATATACATACCCAAAGGGCAGGGCAGGAATTCCGTTTCCTATTTTACAGATCAGAAAACTGGAAATGAATGAATGAACAAATACCCAACACACCCACCCTGCTGCCTTTCACCCACTCCCAGGGGCTGTAGCCAGGTGCTTGTCCTCAGAGCTGGGAACCCTGGGTTCTGAGAGGTGATCCTGGCTTTCTGTCCAGCTTCCCAGCCCCAGAGGATGGTCTGAGAGCTCAAGAGGAGTTGCCCTGCACCCAGCACAGCCTGGTGCAGGGTCTCCTGGGGTCTGTAAACATGGGCCTGCGGGTTCTGCCTTGAAGCTCACCACTTCCCAGAACAGGGGCCCCAGTTCCTGTTCAGCCTCTGCTTTTTCTGTAATACCTTGCAAGCCCCACTGCCCTTTCTGGTAAGCCTGGGCCGAGCGTACTCTACCTTTACATTCACCAACACGCACACCCAAGAAGGGTGACTGCTCACTGCAGGGACTTGCTCTCTCCTTAAGCCTAACCTCAGGATTTCTCCTAAGCCTTCTGCTTTGAGAGGTTTTTTGATTTTGTTTTTGTTTCCAGAATCTTTGTTTCCCACTGAAGCTCAGAAGGGTGAAGATTCTCCAAAGAGCAAACAAGAACCGGTCCCAGTAATAGGGCAGCTTAGGGCTATGCCAACCAAGTCACCAGTTGCAGTCAATTTGCTTATAGGATATTGCTTTATTTTGTTAGTGGCTGTTATAAATCTCTTACTGTGCCTAATGTGAAAGTTAAGCTTTGTCATAGGCATGTATACGTAGGAAAGCTTGGGTGTGTAGGGCTCTGTGCTATCTGCACCTACAAGTATCTGTGGAATGTGTTGGAGCAAGTCCCCTGCAGATATGAGACTACTGTACACTCTGGTGAGTTCTTCCTAAAGTGCATTGATAGGTGTGGGGACCAAAGCTCAGGGGATGGAATATACAAATGGAAGGTGCAAAGGAGAAAACCCCCCTTGGACCATTAGAAATACTTGGAAATTGCCTCAGAATGAAAGTCCCCAGATGATCGCCTCTCTGCTGCTTCTGTAGCCCACACAGCTCTCTCACTTGCTGCTCCTGAACACCATGTTTGTATGCAGATCTGTCTCCACAGCTCAGCTGCCCCTCTCCCATACAGGCTGGGCCTCTCATCCAAGAATCAGAGGCAGAAGGGATGGGATTGAGAAGTGCAAAACAGATGCTGTGGTCAGAGTAGTAGGAAGGAGAGTGCCAGGTCCTGTAGGGCCCAGTGAGGGGCAGATGGAACTCTAGGTGTAGAAGGAAGCCCAAGGGGCTTTGAGCAAGGTCCCTACAGGATCTGAAAAGATCACTAGGACAGCACTGGGAAGAGTGGTTGGGAGATGACAGAGAGCAGGCAGGAAGTGGGGTGGGAGCTACCCTAGCCAACCAGGTGAGAGCTGATGGGGCATCCCGGCCCATGGCCCTCAGGCTTGAGTGCTTGTCAGGGTCTCCACCAGGGTATGGTGAAGCACAGCTTCTGATCCCACCCTGGGTCTTCCACCTAGTCATTCTGAGAAGGCCTAGGAGTCCGCATTTCCATGAAGGTCCGGAGAAGGCCCAAGCCCTGCTAGTTTAGGGAAGGAAGGGAGGGAGAGGAAAGAGAGACCTGGCTCTGTCCTTGGGAGCTCTCCTCTCGCAGGATGTGGCTGCAGGTCCTGTAGGAGGCCAGGAAGGGCATCGCCCCAGGGCAGGTGTGGAGGAGACAGGCAGCTGCTAGAGGAGGAGCTCTTGTGGAGTCACCCTAGTTACGTGACCACTGACCAGGTGAGGGGTAGGATCAGAAGCAGAGAGCATTCAGGGCCAAGGACTCAACGTGAGCAAAGTCAAGGAGGTAGAAATAGTGAGATGCATTTGAGCACGTGGGGCTGAAAGATGAAGAATAAAGATGGTGCGGGTAAAAACTACACCACGAACTGCCTCACGTGCCCTTCAGAGTAAAGAGCTTGGACTTTATTTTGTGCAGAGATTTTCAGATATTTTGGGGAGAAGGAGGTGGTTATAGGCCCCTCTAAGAATCTGATCAAGGTTTATGTACATACAGAGCTCAGATGTGCTACATTTCAGGGTGTTTAAAAATTCCCTGAAGACTCTTCAAGAGCTTTAAACAAGAAGAATCTATTCACTGGATACTAGGTTTTAAGTAGAGTTGGGGCTGGGGATATAGCTCAGTGGAATAAGTGCCTGCCTAGCAAGCGCAGGGTCCTGAGTTCGATCCCCAGTACCGCCAAAAAATAAATAAATAAATTAATTAATTAATTAAGTAGAGAGACAACCTAATTGAAGTTTTACCTTAGAAGACTCTGGAACAATGTGAAGAGTGGATTTGGTTGGGGGTAACCAGGTACAGAAAAGCCAGGGTTAACAGTCTGGGTGACAGGAAATAAACGGCATATAGATGGGGAACCATTTAATACCTATAGCCAGATATTAGATGGGCAAATGGCACAACTTCACTGAATATTTTAGGAAAGTCAGTTGGTTCAAAGCAGAAAGCATCCATGGAGAGCTGAGCTGAGCATCCTTCTTTGTGGGGTTTCGACAGAGGCTGATGGATTGTCCAGGCCAGTCCAGCAAAACAACCCTTTCCACCTTACCCTAGGGCCCAGATTCTGCCGCTTCGCAATGCAGAGGCTGAGGACTTGGTGAAGGACAGCCCTCTGATGTGCTGGGGTGAGGCTGCAGGGCAGAGTAGGGTGGCAAATCCCTGGGAGGCAGACTTGTCATTCTTTCCAGAAGTTTTGCAACAGCCAGAGGACAGATCTGCAGTGATTATCTCCTTGGTGCTGATGGGAAACTGAAGGCAGAGAGGGGAAAGGTTTGCCAGAAGATTTCCAGGGACACTGGTGCAAAACTGAGACTAGAATACCCAGAACATTTGACTCCCAAGTCCCTGTCCTGCCTAATGGCAGAGGCAGATTCTGCTTTGGCCTCTCCTGGTAGCTGAGAAGTCCTGTAATTCTGTAGTTCTTATTCAGTTCTTGCAAAAGGCCCTCCAGCATTCCTTTTGATTCCTTTTATCTCCATCTGCCTTTTTACCCCCAAAGATATTATTCTCAGTCATCAATGAAATTCAGAGCCAGACATTTAGCTTCCCTGACCTCCTAGAACAAGATGTATTTAAATAGTTCCTAAATTGTTTTCTTCTAAATGCAAAGGCTTCCAGGCCTAAAATTCTACCCCAGCTCTGGTGAGACACACACTTCTCTCCAGCCCATCTCCTTTTATATATACTAACTAGGGAACAACACTGACAAGAATAATTAACAACTTTCATTTCTTCCCATAGACCTAAGCTTCAAAACAACTTTGCAAAGCAATTATTTTTATAGATGAGGAAACTAGGAGCACCCAGAGGTTACACACTGAATGGCGAACATGCTGTGGAGTCAAGTGGAGCTCAAACTGAAGCAGTTTCCCTCAGAGTCCACCTTCTTTGTCCCCAGGAGCTGAACAGTGAGAGGTTAAAGGTCAGGAGGTATGCAACAGCTCAGTGAGATCCCAGTGTTAAGAGGCTTCTACCCCTGGTGGCATCTCCTGTTACACCCTTTCTGTGGGCTGTCCTGTGACATGTGTTCATAGAGGGACAAACCCTCAGAAAGTCATCTACTGATTTGTGGATGAGTTGCAAATAAAAATAAAAACAAAGGACACCCAGTGAAGTTTGAATTTCAGTTAACAGTAAAAAATTTTGAGTGCAATTACATCCCATGCAACATTTCAGATATACTTATGTCAAAAACAGCTTCACTTTATTTGAAATTCAAATTTAACTAGATGTCTTTGTATTTTATTTGGAAAACCAATTTCTACCGCAATGGAATAAGCACAAGAGATGGTGACTCCTCCAGAGACTGAATGGCTCTGATACTGTATTCCCTGCCCCATTCAGAAGGTAACCCATGAAACTTGGCTGAATCATTTTCAAGTGCTGGGATGACCCCATTCTCTCTGTGTTAGGAAATCCTTTGAAGGCTCCAGCATCACACCTGATGAAACTTGTAAAGCCCTCTGACCAGCAGCTGATCTCTCTGGGTTGACTGTGGCCCTGGCTGTGTTTCTAATTTCCCACTTACCACTTGAAAGATACCTTGAATGGTCCCCTCTCTCAACATCATCACAATGCCCACAGCCCTTGATTCTTTAAACAGTAATTCCTATTCCTCTCTGTGCTCAAGTAAAGTCTTCTGTGTTATTAGAGAATGATTAAGAAAAGCACAGGGTAGATCCTCAAGACAAGTAATCCTCCCGCTCCTTTCCAGCTCACAAGCAGGAGTCGGAAGAGATCATTTCTTGGGTTTTCCTTATAGTAAAGGGGACAGAGTCCTGGGAAAAGAATCACAGCTCTCAGAGGGTTGCCTTAACACCATGTTGTGAATTCCTGAAAACCTGCCCCAGGAAATCATTTTGAAATGTAAGTACAGGGGTTTACTCCACTTTACAGACATCTGTGCTGAAGTTGACTTTTCTTATGGCTGGTATTCCAGACATACCCTTTGCTTGAAGAAGCCCAAGTGTTGTCATTTGATCTCAACACTTCCTCTTCCTCGGTCCTCCCCAAGCAGGCCCCACCTATGCCCTGCATTGAGTGATTTCTATCAGCAGAGCATGACTGACCTCACTGGGAAACTAGCCTCACATGCTTTTAATCTGCTATGTCTTCCCCGGGTATTATGCTGTCCCAGACCAAACTGCATTTAGATGAAATGCTCTGGGGTGGAGGTATACTGCCCACCTCAGCAGAAATATCACAACAACCACCAGGAGTGTGAGCTAGACATGCACAAAAGGCAGAAAAGTGCCTTGAAGTAAAGGGAAGCCTAAAAGGTATATAGCAGTACCATCCATAAATAGTACAGATACAGGCTTCCAGATCAGGCCCCTAGGAAAGAGTGACAATTCCTTAGTGAGGAGTATTCATGGCAAAAGGATTTAGAACAGAGCAAGAGCAAAGCCTTTCTGAGAATTATAGCTTCATGTACTAGGTAGCAACACTATTTTCCTCTTTGCCCTCTTTGAGGGCCAAGCCGGCTCACCATGGTCTGTGAAGTAGAGGGCCCCACCTCTTTCTGGAGCAGTTTCCTAATAGAAGCAGCTAAGCTGCTTTTATCCTCCTGATGCACCCTCAACAGTCAGTGGGCTACGCACATCTCTCTTACCTTCGTCACCCCACAATTGAAGGTCATGGGTCATTTAATTCATGCCAGGAATTTTGCTAAATATTATGCATGATTGAGCTCATTTAATTTCATGATGATCTCCTCTCAGAGGTACAGCTTCCATCTCTATTTTAAGGATGAGGAAGCTAAGGTTTAACAAAGTTGAATATCCAGGGTCACATAGCTAATCACTGGGAAAACTGGCCCTGAAAGTCCAAACAACTCAACCCAAGGCCATTGCACTTTGGCTGTACACATTGCTCCTAGGGTCAGTGGTGTGGCAGTTCATGGATGGTTCAGGGACTTGGTGCAGGAGATTAAAGAGACTCATTTTTAAGCCTTGCCTCCAAAACTCTGGCTGGGAAGAAGTGCTCCACACTTCCTCTTCAAACTTCCCAGGTGTACTCAGGCATGCACAGGCATCTGAGCATGTTGAGGAGAGAAGAGGGCATACAGCAAGACAGACAGGCTCTGTAGTCAGGCAGAGCTGGGATTATATCTCACTGATGTAATCTCAGTGATGAATCTCACTGATGTTGAAAGTTGGGACCTAAAACTTTTTTCTTCAAATCTTAGTTTTCTCAACTATAAATTTGGCAGAATTATGTTGACCCCTCAAGATTGGTTGAATGTATACTGTTATGGTTTGACTGTTTGTATCACCCCAAAGTTCATATGTAAACCTAACCCCCAAGGCAATGGCATTAAGATGGGAGGGTTGGAGGAAGTGACTTGGGGCCTTTGGGAGGTGACTTCACAAAGGGACTAGTGCCTCAAGAACCAGGGGGAGCCTGTTTGCCCCTCCATCATGTAAAGACCCAGCAGGAAGTTTCCCAGGGGAAGCAGAGAACTCTAATTGGACATCGAATGTGCTGGCATCTTGATCTTGGACTTTCCAGCCTCTGGAACTATAAGCAGTAGATATCCCCTGTTCATACATTACCTAGTTTAAGGTATGTGGCTATAGCAGCCATCTGAATAGGCTGAAAATCCTGAATTTAGGCATCCCGTGGTTTTTAAAAAAACTTCTGAAGTACTTATGCACAAGGCTTAGTAATACCTGGATAAATGTCCATTACCATCCTTTAACCACAGGGATTCTAAATTATAGGTTTTGTGTCCCTAAAACCTAGCACAGAAACTGGTACATAATATGTACTCATTAAATGCAGAGGATATAATGTTTGCAAAAATTAATGAATGAGTGCAAAAAAGTCAACACTTTGACTATATATACGATATAATATACAATGCATAATATGTATATATTATACACATAAAATTTATTTATATATAAATTATATGTGTGTGTGTGTGTGTGTATATATATATATATATATATATATATATATATATAATACCACTCAGTTATTCAGCTTATCTTTGTGGCCTCAATAACTGGCAGGTTTCTCCAGCTATACATATGTTATGGTTTGTGTCTGGATGTCCCCCCAAAGCCTCATGCAGCCATGGGAGGCAGACCTTTTAGAG
The DNA here is from genome assembly GCA_004027595.1 of Dinomys branickii. NCBI lineage: Eukaryota > Metazoa > Chordata > Mammalia > Rodentia > Dinomyidae > Dinomys > Dinomys branickii. Next base: position 11,548 of record PVLD010026936.1, read on the forward strand.
GCAGCTGAATTTAGAGTTTGTGATGGGCTCATTGTCTAGTGCTGGGATTGGAGGTGTGAGTGTACACACACACTAGTGTCGGTAGCCTGCGTACAATATAAGGAAGGGAAACGAGGCTTGCTCCTTCCCTTGCTTGTTGCTTTTGCTGTTTTCTGCTGCCATGAACAGTTGGCCCTCTACTCTGTGCCACCCTGCCTTGGAGCCAGTTGATTATGGACTGAAATTTTTGTAAAATGCAAGCTAGATAAATCTTTCCCTCTTTAACTTTGGTTGCCAGATATTTTGTCCCAGCAATGGGATAAAAGTAACTAAGACAACATGATTACTCAACCAAGAAGCCATGACTTTCCCCATCTCAGCATAGGCACAGTGTCTTATAATTCCATCATGAATGGCTGCCACTTCCTTTGGTCTGCCTGGAACTACCTGGAATCCAGAGCTCAACATTGGTCTCAGGCAATATGTGATTCTGCTTCTACTTTCCTTTCAGCAGTTGAAGTCTCATGACTTCTCTTTTGTTTTACAAATTTGTTATCCCTTCTAGGTCAAATATCTCCCTTGCTGCCAAATAATTCATACAGGGTAATGATCTCTGAATCCCAGATTATCTTGGGCACTCCCTGCTTTGCCACTTCTCATTCATTCGCAGATTGGATATTTATTCAGCACCTACTGCAAGCAGAAGCAACAGATTATGTCACCAGACTATAACTTATTAAATTTTATATTATAATTGGAGGAGTTGGGCAACAAAAAAAATGTTCATGTTGATGTATCAAGAGGAAGAGTAAAGTGAGGTGGTGCTTGAGCAGGTTCTGAAAGAAATGAGAGTGAGTGGAAGCTGTGTGGACATAGAGTGCTCCTCAGGGAAAGCAGGGCAGCACAGAGAGGATGGGGGGAATGAGGACCTGTGCATGAGGACAGAACAGGCAGAAGCATACCAGGGCATGGCACTGGTGGGAAGGTGCTGGTGGGAAGGACACTAGTTTAAGTGAGGCATGGCTCCAGTGGGGAGTTGATCAGCACCAGCGAGAAGCACTCTCTGGGGCTCTGCACAGCTGAGATTCAGGGGAGCAAAAAATGCCAGGAAATTGAGAGCTCATGGTGGCTGCAGCAGAGGATGGAGGCTGGCCCAGAGGGCCCGTTCAGGAGATGCGTGATACCTGCTGAATTCTAGATGTGGTGGGAGAGTTCAGGGCATTGCATTTGCTCATTTTTTTCAACCTTATTTGACATAACAATTGTACATAAGCTCTGATGATGTGAGAAATATATACAGTGAGGTGATGATCATAACCCAGCTAGTAAACACATCTACCAGGTCACACAATTTACTTTTGGGTGGGGGGGAGGTGAGAATACACAGGACTGTCCTCAGAAATTGCAAATATACAATACAGAACAGTAAGTCCTCACTTACAAATGAGCTCTGTTCTGGGAAAACCTCTGTAAGTCAGATTCGCTTGCAAGTCCAATAAAGTGAGTCTTGCACACCTTTGACACAAATACGCAGTGTACTGCTGCCTCAGTTCACGAATATATTTTGTTTAACATTCCAGGGGAGGATGGCCATGTTCACATTCATGCTCTGGTCGTGTTCCTCACCCAGTGTGGAGTTCATGAACAGAAGCAAAATTTTGCCCAACGCTTTTGTTTTCAAATGGAATTGTTCATGAAAAGAAATATTCATGGACCAAAGTATTACTGTGTGTTTCTTTGCACTTTCTATCGGTCCCGTCCACATCGCCACTGCTTTCCCTTGGCTTCTGGACCTCTTGGGCTCTGATTGAGCACTGCACCACTGCACACCATGGCCTGTGCAGTAAGCACACGATGGGACAATGTGACAGTGTCCAGAAAACACATGAGCTGCTTCCGTGACTTGTTTGTATCTAGGTATGTTTGTAATGCGAGGTTCATTTTACCTGTGAAACTCCAGTGGTTATAAGTTGGGGACTCACTGTATTATTAACAATAGTCACTACATTGTACATTACATTTCAGACCTTGTTTGTGCTAAAACTGAAAACTTGTACACTTTAGCCTACATTTTCCCCACTCTCATCCTCCAGAAGCCATCATTCTACTCTCTGGTTCTGAGTTCAACCTTTTGAGAGTCCAAAAGTCCATATAAGTGACTTCAAGAAATATCTGTCTTTGTGTGTCTGGTTTATTTCACTTAGCATAACGTCCCAGATTTCCTTCTTTATTATGGCTGAGTAACATTTCGTGATCTATATATGTTACTAAGTGTGCTGTCATATGTGTGTATCCACACACACACATACACACACACACACACACACACACACACACACACACACACACATACATCTTCATTTCTCTATCCACCAGTGGACTCTTAAGTTGTTCCTACTACTTTGGCCAGTGTGAACAAGGCTGTAGGGAACATGGAAATGCAGGCAGCTCTCTGAGCTACTGATTCACTTTCTTTGGATGTACTGTGTACCCAATAGTACAATGATCACATGATAGTTATAAATTTAATGTCTTTCATAATGGGTAAATCAACTTACATTCCCATCAGTGGAATGTAAGAGTTTCATTTTCTCTATACTTCGCTAATACTTATTATCTCTTACCTGGTTGATAACAGACATCCCAGCAGATGTGGAGTGATCCTTCATTATGGTTTTGGGTTTGATTTCTCTCAATGTTAGTGAGCTTGAGTATTTTTTTCATATACCTGTTGAGCATTTGTGTGTCTTCTTTGAAAAATATCTTTTTCAGGACCTTTGCTCATTTTTAAATTGGTTGGTCTGTATTTGCTGTTGACTCACATGAATTTACATATTTATTAAAGGATCAGGTGTGGGCTATGGAAAGTTGCCTCACAATTCTGTATACAGGTTGGGGATAAAGTTTGGGAGATGCCACTGTATAATTAACAGCTGAAACCTCTGGAACAAGTCACGAATAGAGTACTTTCCATTCCCACAATCATATTGTGCACTATTTATGGCACTAACACACATCTCAAAAGGGAAACATAATATCACTAAAAGAAGTATGAAAAAATCTGTCATCATATGAAATGAAGGCATAATTATTCCAGAAAATTAGACTGAGGGGAGGGGAAAAGCTTTCTGGAGGCAGAAAGGAAACCTGAGCAGCTACATGGTAGGTGATGATAGCTGCTTTGCTCTCCACACTTTCCTAACAGGTAGAGTCCAGGCCCCACGCTATGTGAAGGTCACTGGGACACAGTAATTCCAGGATAAGGGAGCCAGGGTGAGGCAGAACAGGGGACAGATGGAAAACTTGTCGTATGGGGATGGGCTTTAAAAAATGGGGGATATTTTTGTATGAGGTAGGACATTTGGGAGGGATGTAATAGCGCTTTCAAAAGTTTTAGGGGCAACTTTTGGAATGAAAGACTAACTTGCTCCTCCTCCACCAACAAGTGTATGCATACAGCAAAGAGATGGACTAGGGACTTTCACTGGGAAAATATTTCTATTCATCTTTGCAGTTTCAGGGAATCAAGCTGCCTTTGGGGCAGTGCTCATTCTCAGCAGGACTGATGGGGCCTAGGAGCTGAGCTCAAGGATGAGAACTGACAGTGAACTGGAAAAACGATGCTGTCTTGTTTCCTCACCCCTCCTTCCCACTGTCACCCCTCCCTGTCTGTGCTCTAACTCAGGAATTGGCTTTGTCTTCCCTTTTTCACTTGGTGCCTGTGTGCAGCACACAATGTATATTCCTTGTGTGAGGGTGGTGCATGCCCGCAACACATCTTAATTCCTTCTTCATCTGCTTTCCCTCCCTCCCCTCCCTCCTCTCCCTCTATCTCTTGATCCCTTCCCCTGTGAGAAAGATCCTATTATCTATCTCTTATTTAGGCTCCTTTTCTGTCAAGACATGAACTTTCAGTTTAACCCAAGGTATTCATAACTCTTGTGAAATAAGAGGGGAAGCAAATGCTTTTCATTCCTTGGGCTGCCAAGGACCATGTGGTGACTGACCTCATCCGGGCCCTGAATGGCACCTCAGCCCCCGGGGGAGCCCTCTTTCTGGTGTGCCCCCAGGTCAAGGCCGATCAATTTTGCTTTGAGGGGAGGAATGTGAAGCATGTCCTGCAGGAAAGCCCAGAACAGATGTTACGTTGTTCTTACAGCTGCCTTTGCTAGGTGGCTTATGACTGAGCCCTTGAAAGTCAAACCAGGCATGGCCAGTGAGGCTAATCACAGATCACTAGGACTTTATAGAACAAAGGGGAAAAGTCTAATGGGAAAGACAGCGAAGGCTGAGTGTCCACAAGAGCTGGGTAACCAGAAAGCAGCTTAGTAGCTGGAGAACCAGCCAGGCTGCGTAATTTGACCTTATTGTTTTACAGATGAAGAAACAGAAAGTCAGGACTTCTTGGAAGTCATGCTCAAAACCAACCCTGGCAGGGTTGGAATAAGGGCAAGTCCTACTGCATGAGAGCGAACCCTCTTTAAACTTTGTCTCTTGGGCACCTCCCTTGGTTCAGTCTTGACACTGAATCTCAAACACCCCAGGCCACAGGACACTTGCCACACTCAAAGGCCTTTGGGGAAACTGCCATGGTTTGAATGTGTTTCCCTGCTCCTTGCCTAAAATTCATCTGCTGAAATCCTAACTCCTAATGATGCTCTTAGAAGTAAGGATCTTTAACCTAGAGATTAGGTCTCCTGAAGGTAGAGCCCTCGTGAATGGGATCAGTCCACTTGGTTGCTGTATAAAATACCACAGATTGGGTGATTGAAAAACAGTAGAAGAGTCCCTGGTCCAGCATCTGGAAGACTTGGAGTGTACTGAGGACGTCTCCATGCTTCCAACATGGTGCCTGTGCTACCTGCTCAGAAGGGATGAATGCTATGTCCTCCCATGGCCAAAGGATAGAAGGGTGGGAAAAAGGTCAAGGGCTTCATGAAGCTTCTTTCCCGAGGCCTTAACCTTAGACAATGGAGAGCCAGCTGACCCAGTGAAGATTAAGTTTCAGGATGTGTGCAGGGCCTTCAGACCACCAGCTGTGCCCTCATAGCAATGCCTTGGACTGCCCCTCTGCCCTTCTGCCAGGTGGGGCAGGGAGAAGGCTCTGTCCTTCGCCAGGCTCTGGATCTGCCACACTTTGCTCTCAGACTTCTCAGAACTACTGCAACACAGTAAGTAGCTGTTGTTCTTTAGCTACCCCGCTTATGGCATTTTGTGATAAAAGCGGGAGTAGACTATGATAGAGTTTTTGGGATAGAGATTCCGCCCATGGAATGCATCATGTTTTCTAGCAGATGACTCACCTTCACTGGGGCCAGTGGTGAGTTATCCTCACAATCAACTTTTCACTTTTGAATCTGAGTCACCACAAAGGGATCCAGTCTTTAGGAGCCAAGGATCAAGTCAGGCTTCTGGTTCTTCAACTGCTGCTGCTTTTGCTGTCTTCTACCCTTTCCTCTGGGAAAGGAGAGAAAGGTGACCGGTTTCCGCCTATTGATAATGTGCATACCTCTGGGCCAATACTGTTCGGAGGCTTGGCCACCTGCTTCCTCATTCATTTGTCTATCAGTAGCTGAACACTCCAGATTTGCTAGGTGCAAAGGTGACTGACACTTGTTCCCTGATCTTAGGTGCTTAGCTCTTAGCAGTGGAGGCAGAAGCAAAAGAAATTAAAATTATTACCCCTTCATAATTATTGTCTTAGTCGCTTTCCTCCTCGTGAGGACAAAATACCCAATAAGCACAACTCAAAGGTGTGTTTTGACTCATGTTTCAGAAGTTTCAGTCTATGTTCAGCAGTTAAGGTGACAGGAGGCAGAAAGCGAGAGGAGCCAGGCAGGGAGGTGCACCCTTCCAGGTTACAGCCCACCGGTGACCATGGCCCCAATCAGGCTCCACCTCCGGACAGCAAGTCAGTGCCAACTCTGCCATGATCCACTCAGCCACTAAACGCCAACTATAAGTGCCTGGGGCTCCAGAGGGGCATCTGCATATCACCATAACAACTCTAAGGATGGAGAGGGCGATAGGCATTGCTGAGGCACCAGGGAAAGATGACTCTCCACCTTGGAGAATGGGAAGGAGTGCAAAGATATCCTCCTGGAGGAGGAGGTTGCTGTACTAAGCTCTCAAGTAGTGAGCAGGGTTTTGGCCAGTAAAGAACAGAAGAGGGCATTTTAGACTCCACCAAAGGTGCACAGCTAGGGACCACCATGGTGCACATGAAGAAACAGAAACACATGACAGTTGTGTGGATTTCAGTGAGGCAGGACACAGAAGGAGGCTGTCTTAGTCAGACATGGAGACTGCCTTTGTCCTTCAGCCTGACTCTCAGCCCCACAGCCCTGCCTCCTGACACCATCTCAGTGAGGTTTAGGTTTGGAGCACATCAGTCTGGGGGGACACAAGCATTTACTTTACTTGAGAAAGTTCTCTGGGGTTTTTTTTTCCAGAGAAGATAAACAAAATTTCTAAGTTTATTTATGCAATAGAACACAAAGCAAGGGCAGGTGTTCTTTGGAGTCTGCTGGTTACAAAGTCTCTAAGGAGACCCAGGTGGAGAGGGTTCCTCCTACATGTCCCCAGAGGTCTGGATGGGGAGCTCTGTCTGCATTGCTTCTGTCTCTACCAGTTCTGAGAAGGATTTGAAAGCAAGCCCTTACCCTAAACATCATGCCCAGAAAATGAAGTGCTCGCTATTAACTCAGCAGTTCTCAAAAAGTTGTACCCCATCCTGCAGCATCTACACCGCCTGTCACCTGGAGATTTACTGGGCCAAATCCTCACAGCCCTCTCTGACCTCCTGTGTCAGACACTCAGGAGTTTGGGCCCAGCCCTCTGTGCTTTAACAAGCCTGCTGAGGGATGTTGGTGTTTGATGCTGAAGATGATAACATGCAACATAGGTATTTTATTGAACATTCCAAAGAATCTTGTATGTTTTTCCTGCAGTGTCCTGTACAAATAATTAAAGAATTTCCACAAATTCATCTCAAGTTCAACAGATTTCCTTTGCAAGCATGGGCAGACAGACCCCTGGGAATGTGAGTTCCCTGTGGGCTCCTCAATATTCCTGTTTTACTTGTTTGCTCTGATCTCAGCTCTGATGGCCCTTCTTTGGGAGACCTCTGTGGACTTCCTGGGAGAGCAGAGAGGCTTCTGTCATGTGTTTGCAGCAAAAGCCTTCCAGATTCCCATTCATCATCACTGGACTCTGCACAGAGCATTGTCTCCTCTGCTCCACTCCAAGCCCAGTGAAGATGGAGGATGTGCTTTTCTTATCTGTCCTTGAATACCTGGAGCCTAGCACAGGGACATTTAGCAAATATGCGTTTAGTTAGGTGAACAGCAAGCTGCCTTGTGCTCCAGGGTCTTATTAAGCTACCATTGGCTTGGAATATTTCTCCCGACCCCGCCCTAAGACTTGCTCTATCTCTCATTCCAACTGTAGCTGTGGGTGGTTCTGGCTGCTTGCTCCCTCTCCTGATGGCACAGCCCAACCTGGCCTCGAAGTGGTCTCTACTGGAGAGCAGGTTGTACAGCCAAGAGTTCCTCTGTCTTGTTTAGCTCAACCCTCTGCTCCTGAGGGCCTTCAATGAGTGATTCTGACTCTACAGACTCATATATTTGATCACGTATCACCTGTGGATCATCTTAGAGATGAAGAAAAATAAACCTAAGAAGAGACAACTTGCCAGTGGTAGAAAAACAGCTATGATCTATGGCTTGGGGTTCTCCAGACAGTCCTCTTTCTGTCCTGCCTGTCACCTCTTTGCTGAACTAAGCAGTTTGATATTTTTCCTATAAGTAGCAGGGAGCCACTGAACACTAGAAGCTGCAGGGAAGTGGCAGGATGTATTTGGTTTTATTCTAAGGTGAGCATCTTCCTCTTGCTACGTTGACTAGTCTTATTTCCAAGGCATCTGCTTTTCCTTCTGGAGGTCACAGAGTCACTGCTGCACACATAAATCCTTCCTGGCATTTCCTCACAGCTGCATTAGTTCACAGCTCTGAACCATAGTGCCGAGGGAAAGGATGCCAGGAGAGCTGTCATAGCCATCAGCCACAGGATGCCTCCCATGGCCATGGGCAGAGATATGGTACCCAAGAAGAGTGTCACTTCAGGAAGCAGCTGATTTATGTCTGAGTGTTAAATATGACTCCATCTCAAACCATATCTTTTACAATAGCCACCAAGAAATTGAAATACTTAGGAATCAATCTAACAAAGAATGTGAAAGATTGATTCAGTGAAAACTATAGTACTCTGAAAAAGGAGATCGAAGAGGATTTCAATAAATGGAAAAACATACCCTGCTCATGGTTAGGGAGAACTAACATTGTAAAAATGGCCATACTACCAAAACTGTTGTACAGATTCAATGCAATTCCCATTAAACTACCGTTAGCATACCTCACAGATCTAGACAAAATATGCCTCAAATTCATCTGGAACCAGAAGAGACCCAGAATAGCAAAAGCAATACTGGGAAAGAAGGACAAGTCAGGTGGAATCACAATCCCTGACCTGAAATTATACTACAAAGCAACTGTAATAAAATCAACCTGGTACTGGCTAAATAACAGACCTGAGGATCAATGGAACAGACTGGAAGATGCAACCACAACAAAAAACCCACTCAGCTGCCTAATATTTGACAAAGGGGTCAACCAAACTCACTGGAAAAAAGAAGGCCTGTTTAATAAATGGTGCTAGAAAAACTGGCTTGCCTCTTGCCGAAAACTGAAAATAGACCCAAGTCTATCACCATGCACCAAACTCAGGTCAAAATGGATCACAGGCCTCAACATTAAAACGGAAACTCTAAATCTATTGGAAGAGAAAGTAGGTAAAAATCTTGAAGACATAGGAGTAGGCAGAGAGTTCATGAACAAAAATGAAACTGCAAGGGAAACACTTCAAAGAATCAATAATTGGGACCTCATCCTACTGAAAAGTTTTTGTACATCTAAAGAAATCACCAGCAAAGTAGAAAGAAAACCCACAAATTGGGAAAAAATCCTAGCTGGCTGTCCCTCAGACAAAGGACTGCTATCTAGAACATACAAAGAATTAAAAAACATGTACCTGTCCAGATTCAAAGACCCAATCCTGAAATGGACATCTGAGATGAATACACACTTCTCAGATGAAGAAATACAAATGGCAAATAAATATATGAGAAAATGTTCCATATCCTTAGTCATTCGAGAAATGCAAATAAAAACAACATCGAGATTTCATCTCACCCCAGTAAGACTGGCCAGTATGAAAAAATCATCCAATAACAAATGCTGGCGAGGCTGTGGAGAAGTAAGGACTCTGTTACCCTGCTGGTGGGAATGCAGACTGGTGCAACCACTGTGGAGAGCAGTTTGGAAATTTCTCAGCAAACTAGGTCTAGAGGTTCCATTCAAACCAGCTATTCCCCTTCTGGGTATTTTCCCAGAAGATCTGAAAACATCATATCACTCTGATATATGTGCACCCATGTTTATAGCAGCGCAATTTGTAATAGCTAAAATGTGGAAGCAACCCGAGTGTCCATCCACGGAAGACTGGATTAAAAAACTGTGGCATTTTTATATAATGGAATATTATTCAGCTATAAAGAAAGACAGTTTTGGGGACTTTGTAGGCAAATGGTCAAAATTGGAGTCCATACTCATAAGTGAAATAAATCAGCGGTACATGAGCAGGCAACGTATTGTGTCACTGGTGTAAGAACCTGAGGGTGGGAACATAAACTAAGAGATATGAAGGAAATCTGTTCAAAAGCAGAGAACAGATGGGACAAGGGAAAGGAGAAAAGAAAGAGGCAAAAATGTATGTATGTATGTATGTATATACATATGTGCAGGAGGGCTAACATGGTTCTACTATTGTATTATGTCACTTAATGCTAAGGAATAGTTGATGATGGGTTATT
>PVLD010026937.1:0-21458 GCA_004027595.1 Dinomys branickii
AGGGGAGGGGAGGGCAGGACAGCAGGGATGCAATCTGCTAACCCTGCCACCAGCCCCTTCCTTACTCCTGCTACAGCACCGTGAGTAGCTGCTGCTGGAACATCTGTGCTAATCACTGTTAGGGCCCCAGAGCCACCTGCTCTAGGACAGCTCCAAGAAGTCAGGAGTGGAGGGGAGCACTACACCGGACCAATATATGAAGCCCATGTCTATGCAGCTTGGAGATATCCCAGAAGGGATGCCATGCCAAGAAACTTGTTCGGGGCAAGTCTGAGTGTGGTCACTCTATGCGCAGCCTCCTTTTTTCAAATATCTAACCACTGGACAGGGACTCCATAACCCTTACAGCTTCCCACATAAAACCTCCCTTGCCATTAATCTGCTCCTGAACACAAGCTTAGAGGATGTAATTAGACTCACAAAAGGATTTAAGTCTGCCACAAAGGGGCAGGAAACCACTTGTATGAACCCTAGCGGATGATCTGGCCCCAACAACCCAAGACAGGGTCACAAAGAAGACTTCCTGCATGTGATTGAGGCTGAGGTGGCAGGTGCACCCCATCATCAAGAAAACTACGATTAGAGTACAGATTTGGAAGGAAAGATCCAAAGGGTAATAACAAGCTTTACAAAATAATTCATGGTGTGATTTTTAAAAGAAGTCTTTGCCAAGATGTGTGAAAGTCTAGGTAGTTTTCAGGAGCTCAGCTTAAATTAATTGGCCTGTAAGATAAGAAAAACAGAAGACAGCATCCTCAGCTATCAGGGACAGCCACAACCTCTAGCAACAGTCAATCCAGGGGCTCTTGCTCCTTCTGCAGTTCATCCAACAGCAAGGGCATTTATCTACCAGGCTAGTAAGTTAATGTGCCACCTGCTTCTGACCCCAGTCTTTGCTTAAGCCTATGAGTGACCAATAGCCACCCAGCAAAATAACCTCTGGGCCCCTGAAAAATCCCAGAGCCTAGACCATTCCAGACCAGGTACCATCCCCAGGGACCTAGACACAGAGGGGAAAAAAGCACAAGCAACTGTAGAGAGAGACAAACACATGGTAAAGGGCCATCCTCTGCCCCGGACTTTCTCAGAAAGCTGCACTTCTTTTGCCAGGCAAAGACAGATTGAGAGCAGCTTAGCTCAGAAGTGTGTGGACCCTTTCACCACCGCTTTGCAGTGGGTGCACCAGGTTCAGGGGTGAGCCGTTGAATGATTCATTTAGTGGTGCTTTCAAGTAAGGCAATAACTGATACTGATATTGTAGCTCAGGTTATGAGTTATTTACAGAATGCATTTTCACAAATCAGACACTCTCCCTGTGGTGCTAGGGATGGACCTAGGGCCCTGTGCATGGCATGGAAGTCACATACTGTACCTATGGGCTGTGGCTGCAGCCCCATTGCTTTAGGAGCAGGGCACACTCCGTCCTGCAGCTCCACGTGCAAGGTTAGCAAATGCCAATTAAACCAGCAGGAGATATTAGCAAGTGCTGGGGATGGCAAAGGAAGCTGGTGGGAAGATCAAAATTTAGACAGAACAACACGTGTCTGGGCTTGAAAAATAATTTTTAAAGCACTCACCAGTGCTTTTATAATAAGGAAAAAGCTTGGTGTTTTACAAATACTATGTATGTCTTTTATCATGTACAGCACTCATTCACTGTGAAAGCCACAAATCCTAGTATTAATGAATTTATTAACTTGGAAAATTTCCTTCACCTCACTGATCAAAGCACCACGTCAGACTAGTTTCTGGTCTAACTGGCCAAAAATAAATACCTATCTCTATTATTGAAAATTAACAAAATAATTTTGAAAAACTTGAAAACTTCAGTATGTTATTAAAAGTGTGTGTCTTGTTTACTTTACTCTTGTTGCTGAGACAAAATACCCAACACCCAAAATGAAGAAAGGAAAGGTTTATTTGGCTTACAGTTTGTGGAGGCTTCAGTCCATACTTGGCTAGTTCTGAGGCAGAGCCAGAGGGCTACAGTTCATGGCAGCAGAGCACAGCAAAAACAACCACAGCAAAAGGGAGGAATGGCTGCAAGCAGCCTCCTTTTCTCCCTTACCTTGTAAACAGCCTACTCCCACCCAGAGGGCATGTAGCTCTCACACAGTCTCCATGCCCTCCTCTTCCACAGGCTCAGGATGTATATACAAAGTAAGCACCCTGGCTTCCTGCTGAATCACATAGTTAACCTTTTAAACTCCCCAAGTTGACACAATGTATCAACCATAACAGTGTGTTTGAAAGTTTTTGAATTCACTGCTCAGTTTTTGAATCTTGCTATGTATTACTTGAACTATTCTATTGTATCCAAACCACATAATCACTCAGTACATCCAATTAAAGGAAACTGGTTATACGAAACGCAAAATGGGATTCTATGTAAAGCTTGGCGCCAACCTTTCAGGACAAAGTTTCAATCCCTCTTCCATGGAGATTTTCGAAGACCTAAGCCAGCAGGTATCCCTTAGCCTCCTCTCCCTCCTTGTCAGGTGGCCTGGGTGCTGTCCTTTGAAAGATTTCAGGTTGTCTGTGTCTATCCTTAAATATGCACTTCTACTTCGTTTTCTTTTTTTTTTAAATCAGAAATAGCTCAGAGGTAGAGCGCTTGCCTAGCATGGATTCATTCTCCAGTACAAAAAAAAAGGGGGGGGGTGATACTGAACAAGAATTACATATGTCACACTTCTAACCACATGGGTTAAGGTCCAGCTTCACTTCCAATTGCAGAAATGCAAATGTCAGTAATAAAATCATTTTTCATTTCTCACAATGACAGGAGAGAAAAACAAACTGACAGGAGAGATGGTGTGGACAGCAAGTGGCTGGCAAAATGTGGAGATGTCTATCAAGGTTCACGGGGCACACACCTTCAGAGGCCACTAGGAACATGGCCACAGAGCGGTTGTGGAACACTGGGTACTGGCTCCACTGACTACATGAGTGTTGTCCCACAAGAGCTAGGCCAGGAGCCAAGCTGCAGGGCTTCCTGTAACCGTCGCTTGATCAAGTCTGACTGAATCCTGTGGGGACAAAAACTTTGAAACACACCTTTAATAACATACTGAGGAATCTACGTACAGTGACACCATAGTACAGTGACAGAACTTCTCAGCGTCCATCTTCCCCAACTGGCTCAGAAACTGCCCCTACTCTGATATTTTAGCTTTTGAGTTACAAGGTCTTAAAACAGTTTTCAGCCAGGCATGGTGGCACATGCTTGTAATCCTAGTACTCAGGAGGCTGAGGTGGGAGGATTCCTGCAAATTTGAGACCAGCCTGGGCTACAAAGTAGGCTCAAGGCCAGCCTGAACTGCATAATGAGACCCTGTCTAAAAAAAGTAAATAAATAAAACCAGTTTTCAAGAATACCACAGTCTCAGTGTTTTGTGGTTCCCCCTCCTATAATTCTAGCACTCGGGAATCCTAAGGCAGGAAGATTGAGTTTGAGGCCGGCCTAGGCTACAGAGCAAGATTTTGTATCACAAAAAAGATCTTCCACTTAGAATGAGATGGATAAGTCAATGAGGCAAAGAACATTCTTCATCCATTTCTGAACTTACTCCCAAGGGAGGAGAGCACCACACAGCACTAGGAATACCTCATAGCTGGTGTTTAAATGGACACAAGGGACACCCTCCCTCTCCCTCTCTAGTGCAAAACCCTAAACACAGCAGCCTGTCACTCCTGTGAATGGACAATGACAGATCACCTCACTAGAAGCGCAATATTAGCTATGTACTGCCACAGACACAAGCACTAAGCTCAGTAAATAAAAATCTTAAACAACAACAATAATAGTAATAATAATAGAATAAGGGATCTTTTTCTTTTTGGTTATATGTCTGTAGTTCACTAAGTAGCCCAGGCTGACCTAGAACTCACAGTGATCTTCCTGTCTCCACCTCCAGAGTGCTGGGATGACAGGTATGTGCCACCACACCCAACTCGAAATTTTTCCATCTTTAATCCTGGGTTCATCCCAAGGTATAGTCAGCCTTCTGTGTCCACAAGTTTTGCATCCACAACCAACCTCAGAATGAAAATATTTGGGGAAAAATGCATTTGTACTGAACAAGTAGTGACTTTTTCCTTATGATCATTTCCTAAACAACATAGTATAAGTCCTGATAAGGTGTGCTAGGGTAGACCAGTCATCCAGAGATGATTCACGGCACGTGCAAAGAGGTGCACAGGTTACATACAAATACAATGCCATTTCACAGACAGGGCTTGAGCACCCTTAGATTTTCATACCTGCGTGGTCCTGGAACCAATCCTCAAAGATATCGAGGTGGATGTAAATCTAAGTGCACATAGACACAAATGCACACACAAACACATTCACACATCTTCAACCCTACTCAAGATCTCAGCGGTGATACAGACACCTCCCACCCACCTGAGCTTCCCATTTGGATGTTCTACTCACTGCTGCCTGTCTTGGTCAACATGAGAGAGACCCAGAGCTTACCTTTTGACCACCAGCTTCAAGGTCTTATGGGACCCTTTCACCAGGCAAATCGCTTCCTGTCTAAACCCTGAGAGGCCAATGTCATTGATGCCAACGATCTCGTCTCCGGCCAGTAACTTGTCGACAGCCGCAGCTTTACTTCCTTCCTCAATCTGTAACAGAGAAGCAAGTTCCATGAGCCTCCAGGAGGAGCAAGCAATTCCTGAGCCCACCGAGTCCCCTGCAGGCAGCTGGGAACATGAAAGACCGGAGCACACATGGCTCCCGGATCCCACATCCCAGAGCTGGTTTCAGGGTCAGCCAGGAGCCAAAGGATCCAGGTGGGCCCAGGAAGCTTGGAGCGAACAGGGCCTCAGAGGCTGACAGCATTACAGAGGGAGACTGCAGATGCCCCTCTTCCTCCAGTCGCCCTCCTGTCTCCTTCCCAAGAACAGGGATGTCCTTTTCCTTGAGAAGCAAGTGGAAAATTCAGAATCCAACTAGAAATAAGGGATCCAAAGACACCAATTCATCTCCTACATTTTTGCACCATTTTTTATTATGCACTAATTATTTCTTATACATCAATCCCGTACCTGCTTAGATTTTTTTTTTTGTTAAGTTTCATGGAGATGTAATTCGGATACCTTACAGCTGGGCGTGGTGGCGCACACCTCTAATCCCAGCACTCGGGGGGCTGAGGCAGGATTGTTGCAAGTTCGAGGCCAGCCTGGGCTACAAAGTGAATCCAAGGCCAGCCTGAACTGCATAGTGAGACCCTGCCTCAAAAAGAAAAACAAAAAACAGATACCTTACGTTCATCCATATAGAGCACGTACAACTGTGTAGCTTTTGGTCTATGCACAGATTTGCACATTTATCACCATGATCCATGTCACATTTCGCTAAGCCCAAAAGAAACCTCATGCTCACTAGCAGTCACTTTTCAATCCTACCCATCCCTAGCAAAAACTGCTATACTTTCCGTGTCTAGACTCCAGAGATTTGTCCATTGTAGGATGTAGAAACATACAACATTTGGCCTTTTGCATCTGGCTTCTTTCACCTAGCAGAATGCTTTCGAAGTTCATGTATGTTGTAGCATGAGTCTGCAGTTCATTGCTTTTTATAGCTGAATAATAGTCCATATCATGAATGGACTGCATTGCTTATCCATGGGTCAGCTGGTGGACATTCATGTGTTTCTACATTTGGTTACAGTGAACAATGCTGCTATGAGCATTGGCACGTAAGTTTTTGTATGGACATGTTTTCCTTTCCATTGGGTATATACCTAGAAGTCAAACCTCTTACGTCCTATGGTGTGGTGGACTGACAACTGGTAGTCAACTTGGCACACCCAGCTGAACTGAGTAAGCGTGTGCTGGGAGTGGGAGGCCCGCCTGGGGACTGTTGCCAACAGCATGAGAGGCAGAAGTGGAGAAGAAGAGAGAAGGGTGGTGGGAGCTGGCAGAAGCTGTTGGGAGCCTGTGGGGAGCTGAGAGAAGCTGTAAGGAGCTGTTGGTTTTCTCGGGGAGCTCGTCATGCTGACTTTCCTGATGAACTTGTCTGTTTTCATCCTATATGGAGCTCAGGATCGTGTTGTCATTGAGAATGGCTTTGGTTCACTTTTGGGCAGCTCTGGTCCTTACTATGAGCCTTGCTTCCTGGCTCCACAGGGGAAGATGGTACACTGCTCAGTCTCCTGGAGAAGCTTATTGCATTGGCTTTCCTGATGAGAACTCGGCTGTCCTGATCAACAGAGAAACTCGGGACCTCACGTTGCTGAGGATGGCTGTGTTACCTTTCAGGGGTGCATTGGTTCTTCCTTTGAGCATCACTTCCTGCTTCCACTGTAGATCCCTCAGCCTGCTGGCACAGATCCTTCATCCCACTGGAAAGAAGACTTTGTAGCTTCCATCACTGACCTTTGGGCCTTTCCAGCACAGATCTGTGAAACAGGTCTGCATGAGATGTTACCATGAGCTCTAGGCCTTCAGCTGGACACATGGGTAGTACTGTGATAGACTCATGAAGGACATTATCATGGGATCCAGGCCCTCAGCTGGATTCTTTGTCTCCAGCGTGTGGAGAGATTTCCTACACTCTCTTGTGTATGATTCTTTGGGTAGCTATTATAAATAATCTTATAAAATGTGTCCTGTATTATATTGTTCACCTAGCAATAAGCCCCAAACCAACACCTATGGTAACTAGAACACTTTGAAAAACCATGTGACAGTTTTCCAAAGCAATTGCACCATTTTTACATTCCTACCAGAGAAGTTTCCAATCCCCCCACATCCTTGCTAATACTCTTATCATAGTCTTGTGTTATAACCGTGGTGTGTGTTAAGATATTCGCTATGACTCAAGGCTAAACACTGTTCTGCATGCCTTAAACGATCTGGAAACTGAATGTTAGGCTGCAGGTGTGGCTCACTGATAGAGCACTTAGGTAGCACGTGTAAGGCCCCAAATTTCATGCCCAATGGAGCAACAACAACAACAAAAATACAAGAACAAAAAAGCCTGAATGTCATCTATTTTATAACTTTTATTCTTGAAAAATCATCAATTCTTTTTTGGGGGGTGGTGGTACTGGGAATCAAACTCAGGACCTCACACTTGCCAGGCAGGTGCTGTGCCACTGAGCTAAACCCCTGGCCCTTGATCTTTCAATTCTTAAGAAGTTTTTCCTATACAATAATAATACAACTCAGTGGCAATTAACCCCGGCTAACATGTCTATTTTCTGCACAAGGCGCTGGCAAACTACAGCAAGTAAGCCAAATCCAGCCAGCAGCCTGTTGGTTGCTACTGTTTGCCTGGAATATATCTGCAACCATTCACTTACTTACAGCTATAGGGCAGCAATGAGTCTGTGAGCCACAAAGCCAACAATATTTACTAGTTGGCTTGTTCCAAAAAAGGTTGGCCAGCAACTACTTACCCCTCAAGAAAGCTTTACAAACAATAAAGCCCAGTTGGGAATTGGCAGAAGGCTCGTTCTGAGCCATATGTGCAGAGTCTCTAAAGTTCCCCACTTTTCAATTCTGGGCCAGGTTAACCTGAGGGTAACTTCTCCAAAAAGTGAGCTCAAAGACTCATGAAAATGCTTATGAAGAAGACTTTATTCCAAAGCTGCTGAATTTTCTAAAATCACTGCCTAGAACCTAGGACAACTGAACTCTTATGTTAAAAAAGAGCCAACACCACACACAAAATTAAAAGACCACTCCCAACAAAAATATGAAAGGATTCCTTCAGTCAGCAATGGGTTTCAAAAGTCAAGACACGCTGGGCATGGTGGTGCATGGCTTGAATACCAGCACTCTGGGAAGCTGAGGGCAGAAGGACCCTGAAGCTTGGTGACTTAACAAGACCCAGTGTCAAAATACAGGAAAGAAAAGAGCTGGGGATGCAACAGAGTGAAAATGTCCTAGGTTCAATCCCCAGCAGAAAAAAGAAAGGAGTGGAAGAGAGCGAAAGTGGGATGGGGAGGAGGGAAGGGAGCGGGAGCAGGGGAGGGGAAGGGGAGAGAGAGACAGACCCAGAGGCCTTGAGTGGATGGAGCAAGGGCAGCTGGCCAGTACTGATGACACAGCAGAGCAAAGTGGCCTGCAGGCAGAACAGCCAGCAGTAGAAAGTACTTAAAGCCTGGTGGTGAGTTTGAAGGGGACAAAGGGAGGCCACCTACACAGAAACTAGGGCTTGAAGGATAAACAAGCACCCAGAATGGACCCCCAGTCTGCAACACTGGCAGAAGAGGGCCCAGCCCAGGAGACAGGAGTGAGTCCTGAAAGCCAGTGCAGTCCACAGTGTAGGGAGTACGTAGGGAGAAAGCTGGCTCTGGCACAGACCCCCAGTACTCCAGCTGGCATCACTCAGGTTACTAGGGAAGCCAGCAATGGCATCCAGAGCCCAGGCCAGCTATCTGGTAGATGTCCAGAACCACCGCAGGTGGGGAAGCTGGAATGAATTTCACTCTTGCTTTTAAACAGTTATACATTCTAGGTGGAAGCCACCCAAATGTTGTTCAAGAGGTGAGTGGATAAATGGTGGTATCTATACCAAGGAATACTATTCACCCTTTAAAAACAGGCCATCTAAGGGTGTCACTCAATAACACAGCACCTGCCTGGCATGCGGGGAGCCTGGCTTCCATGCTCAGCACCCTCTGAAAGGATACTGTCACATGCTACAACATGGCGAACTTTGACACATTATGCTAAGTGAAGCAAGCCAGACACGCAGAGATATGGAATCATCTGACTTATGGGAAGTACTCAAGAATGCTCAAAACCACAGACAGAGAGTACAAGAGATATTGCTAGAGGCTGATGGAAAAGGAAATGGGCAATCAGGGTTTAGTGGGTACAGTTTCAGTTTGGGAGGATGCTAGCTCCTGAAAATGGATTCTGGTGATATTTGTAAAACACATAAATGTATTGTACACTCAAAAATGGTCAAAGCAGAACACATTTTTGTTTGTCAGTTTTAAGTTGTGCATATTTTCCCACATTAACATCACTCAATATCTAAAACCATATACCCTTCTCTCTGATACCTTTCAATTCAAGTCTTTTATGAAACTCTTTAGGCAAAAGCCTAATGACTCATGACCTACGGTAGTATCTTGGGACAATTTTTGAAGCAGTGCTTTCTCAGGGTGACAGATTACCTGCACTTGACTCAGCCACCACAGTGAGTTTTTCAGACTCACTCTCACCAACTTGTCTAACAAGTCCTGGGAGACTCACCCCAGGCTGCAGCCCTGATACCCTGCCTTCACTGGGAAGGGGTACTGCGAGTTAGCACTCCTCACCTCAAAGATTCCTAAAGGAAGACTGCATTCCTTCTGCAACACTGTCTGCCTCCCTCAAAGACACCTCCTACACTTCCCAGGAAAACTTTGTTCTGCTTTGGGGGATAAGGTATGTTTGTTTTCCACCAGCTTTCCTGCCAACAGAAAATATCTCTGGGATATTTATGCGCTCGTGGGGGAGGTAGTCAGAAAAGCACAGGCTTTGAGAACTTGTATTCTACAATTTTAATGCATTTAACTTCTCAGGTTGAGGAGAAGTAAATAGTTTTCGGCTTGGTGAAGAACCCCGAAGCCAACACTGGTTTCCACAGGACAGTGACTGAGGGTACTAGCATGCCTCCAGCATACCAGGTGTTACAGGGTTACAAGGTGATATTAATTTTACCATTGCACTGTATGTGCAATGTCAGTGTCTGCAGAATGTTAAAGCCAGGCATAGAGCAGTTCTGTCCTCCAGTAGTTGGGGAAAATCCAATGAAGAATGAAGTGTCCTACAATGTGCAGAATGCCTTGCTGTTCTTCTGGGAAGTTTTCTCTGTAAACAGTGGGGCAGGGGGTACCCCCCAAACAGTGCAGGAAAGGCTGTGAATGCAGTCTTTGGCAATGAGAACAAAACAGCAATGAGAGAGAGGTGCATGCTTCCCTACCCCGATGTCTCCACAGTTCTCCTGATGGACAAACAAGCCCAGCCCCAGATGCCATGAGATTTTCAACTTGAGGGAACTGGAAAAATCACCGGGACCAGAGACCCAAATGAAGGGAAGGAGAACAACTTTGTTGTTTTGTCAGTCTGCTGCTCTATTTCAAGATCCATGAATCACACTGGCAAAACTTATCAGCTCTGACCACCCTCACTTTCCAGAGAATATCCTTCCTCCACAACCAGTCAATTGCTGAAGTCACCTCCTGAGTCTTCCCTGTTTAATTCCACTCATAATAACTGATCTCAGGTCCCGAGGGAAGGCAGGCTGATTCATACAGGGAAAGCAGCAGACGGCCACGAGGCTGATGACTAGTCACCACACTGAGGGTTTCGCTTCAGTGAGACACGCTCATGCCCTCAGGAGAGGAAACCAGCCCTCCACGCTCGCTCCGGTGGGAACAGTGGTACTCCAGCTGTGTGTCCCTGCAGACCCAGTGGAGTGGCAGCAGCTGCCAGGCACAGAAGCTTGGGTCCACAGGCACCGTGCCACTCCAGTACCCAAGAGGGCAGTCACCATACCTAAGAGGCAGCACAGGAAGAGCCCAGGACACTGGCGTGGTGGTCAGCTAAGCCTGTCCTGCACAAGGGGGCGGCCAGGCCAAAAGGATAGCAGCAAAGGGGAAATCTTCACATTCCATGGACAATAGATAGGGGATGCAAAGGGCAAAAGGACTAAAGTAACCAACTAAGTACTGTGCAACCTGTACAGAAACTGCCATCAGCCAGAGTCTAGCCACTGGCAAAAGACAGATGTGTGCTTAACAACACAGACCCTGTCTCAAACCCACAAGACCCTCTCCCAATCCTTCACTCTCCTTCAATCCACAGACCAGCAATGGGAAACCTTTGAGCATTCAACAATGTCAACAGCCTGCATACCACAGCTTTCATCACTATTGTCACAGACCTGGGAGGACCACCTGGGGACTCCTTGAAGGAGGAGCAATTGTCTCCACTTTGGCTGAACCTGACCCTATTTCCACATATTGATATATACAGAGCTGGCTAGGCCTTTTTCTTATCCCTTCAGTTGGCTTTAAGCAATGCATATCAGTTTAGCAGAGGCACTGATGGTACTCTTTGAAGATGGCAGGCGTGTCTCCCCAGAATCCCCACTCATAGTTCCCTTGTGTGAGCCAGGATGAGGCAGGATAAAGAGCCAATGCTCCACACTGTCAGCTAGGATCAGCCTTAAGTTACAGGCTACAACTTCCTGAGGCTTGAAAGATTATACATCAGAGCTGAAGCACCAACCCCAAGACATTAAATGCTATGTCAATTGTACTATGCAGATTACTCTTTCTGCACATCCTTCTCTCTGCATACTGCAGAGGTGATTTCAGGCCTCCTACCTAGCCCAGCTTACAGTACTCACCTACTTGCCACCATTCTCAGTCACTCATCCTCAAGCCACTCCCTTCCTTCACAAATTAATAAAACCTGGGTTTGGTCCTGGGGTCAAGATAGCCATCATCATGGCTGGACTTAGGACGCCTGGGCTCCCCACAACCACAGATATGCCTTAGTGTCTTTATTCTCACCATGGCTTGCACTGGAAGTGGCAGATTGGAATTAACTCACTAGAATTCCAATAACTTTTCATGGGATTACAAATGTAAACTTCCTGGGCCGCCATGAGGACTGGGAAGGGCCTCTATACTAACCAACTCTTAATGCCACAGACCCTAAAGCCCATGATCTCTGTCTACTTTCAGTGACAAGCCAGGAGAATAGTCTTATCAACTATTGTGTGAAAGGAAGTTTTTAGTAGATCTAGAAACATTTTGATCAAGGAGAGACTCCCATCTCAATCCAATTCTGGGGTGAAAAAAATGCCTGTTTTAAAAGAGGTGAAAGCGTCTGCTGGTTGTTTACATTTTGGTACAACCAGAATAGAGAATGATAATGAATTTCAGAAGCTTCTGCCGGTCCCAGGTATCAGATGATTGTTCCAGAAGAGAGGGGGGATGGTGTCTATATCCAGTAATCCAAAGAATTCTGAACAACAATCTGTTCTCCCTGTCAGACCCTGAATATAGCTTCAACAGTTTAAATTGCTCTCGGTCCCAGTTGATCTTTCTTCTTTTTATTTTATTTCTGTCTTTTTGAGACAGGGTCTCACTATGTAGTTCAGGCTGGTCTTGAACTCCCTGTGTAGACCAGGCTGGCCTTGAACTCGCAATGCTCCTCCTGCTTTAGCCTTCCGAGTATGGGGATTACAGGTGTGCACCACCAGGTTCGCCTTCTGTCTTTCAGTGGAACAGTTTCAGAAGGAATCTGCTCCTTGGTCCTGGCTCTCTCTGTCAGAAACATGTACACTCTGACATCTTTGGCTGGGGCAGTCTAGTTTTCCCAATTGACTTTTCTCCATGTTTGTATAATGTATCTTTATTTTTAATTGTGGTATATTAGTGCATATGTGTAGTATATGGTGCTTCCCTGTCTTTATTCTGCTCTTTATTTTATTCTCACATAAGAGAAACCTTGTAATAGTTAAACTCATATCTGATTTATTTCACTTTAACATTAGGTTCTCAAGGTGCATCCATTTTCCTATATGACTCAAGCTGATCTTTCTTTATGCCCAAGTAGTACTCTGTTGTACATAAACACCACATTTTGTTTAGCCACTCATCCACTGCATATGTGTGCTTTCAAGATTTAGCTTTTTGAATTGTACTGCTATACAGATGGGCATGCATGATATGATGATATCTTTCACTGTCTGGGGATGGTACCTAGAAGAGGAATAGCTGGGTCAAATAGAATTTCTAGTTTCAGTCTTTTTGAGAAATCATTATGCTCGTACCCATAATGGTTGTACCAGTTTACAATAGTGTAGAAGGGTTCCTCTCCACCATTTGCTATTATTTGATTTCTTGATGATGACTCTCAATGTTGTTTTAATTTGCATTTCTCTAATAGCCAGCAATGTTCAGCATTTCTTCATGTGTTTATTAACCACTTGTACTTCCTCTATAAAGTGCCTCTTCATTTCACTTGACCATTTTTTGATTGGGTCTTTTATTTGAGGTGGATCTAATTTTTTTAGTTATTTACATACTCTAGATATGAGTCCTTCATCTGAGGAGTCACTAGCAAAAAGTTTTCTCCCATTCTGTAGGTTTTCTTTTCACTCTGTTGGTTGTTTTTTGGCTGTGCAGAAGCAAATGTGCTACAGAAAACTGAAAATTTGAGTTGGGGGTTGGGGGTTGGGGGTGTGACTCAGTGTTAGTACACACCTCTGCTTACCAACTGGGAGGGGGTAAGAGAGGCGGGACAGGAGAGGGGAGAAGGAAAGAGAGGAGGACCACGCGAGCTTGTGGTAAATTGTGAATTACTGAGACTTATGACATAACAGGTTATAACCATCTGAGGAAACTGCTATCTGATATCCTCGTGGGGCAAATCTGTCTCCAGATTTTATGCTGGAAAGTCACTAGTATAACTGCTTAGAAAAGAATCACAGCTACACAGCATTAGAACTGTGTACAAATTGGAATGTTCACGCTGATCTTCAAAACAACGAATAACCTCTTTTCAGAATCACTTTTTTTTTAAACTTTTTCAGTACAGAGAGTACAGCCCAGGCCTTGCGCCTGCTAGTCAATGGTTCTGCCAGCTATAAAATCCTGATTATGGAAAGAAAAATCTTTTCCTCGTGAGTGACCAAAGAAGCAACCAAAGCGATAAAATAGTATAGAAAGAACAAACTTAACCAAAAGTGCACTCTAGATGTTTTGGAACAGGTGACCCAAAACAGGTGGGCATGTGCCCCACGGTTGGCTGGGTGTAGCTCCCTCAGGGATGCAGGATAAATGTCCTTCACATGCGCTCGGCCCTGGGCCTGTCATCTGTCCCTAAAATGAGGGCTGAGTCACCCAGCTCCTCAAATACAGAAAGGCACATGGGACCTGGACAAGGGTTTTAGGAGCCGCTGGAGCTGGAAATTGGTCATACAGGTGAGGGCAGGACAGAGCCAGAGTGCCTGAAGCAATCAAGATAGCTCAGTCTTAGGAAAGACATCCTGCCTGGACAACTACAGTCATTAGTCGCTAGGCAAAATTACCTCCCATGATACTAAATTTGCAAGAGTATAAAATAAACACCCCTATTGTTGAAATTAGGTCCTCTTGGCGATCAGGTAAGATGTCATCTCTACCTGACTCAGCTCTTGTCTCTTGTCTTTAGTTTCCTCATGCCCACTGCTCTTCCTCTCTGAGGTACAAGGAGAGACCAACAGGTTCCCTACACAAGGGGACACAGCCAGGTTGGTGGGCAGAGAAGCTGACAGGTTCCTAAAAGGGTGGCCATGACTTAGGATCAGCAATTGGGGTAAGTGGTCACCAGGATGTAGAGGGAGATGTCCAAGGGACTCTAGCCTCAGAATACACAGAGCCAGGAAGGAGCTCACTGCTCAGAAGCAAGGTAGGAAACTACAGCACAGCAATTTGCCCCAGGAAGGGGTGGCCCTGTGTGCTGTGTTCTGACAGGACCAGTGTGGTGTGTTTGGGCCTGAGCCTGGGCCATAGCAAAGTCCTGACCATCAGGTCAGTCTGGGGGCCAAGAACCACCCATGCAAAAACGAGCTCAAGAAGAGAAATGTTCAGGAACCACTCTTTGAAAGGCATTGTAAGTCTGGCATGGTGGTGCACACCTGTGATCCCAGCAATGGGGAGGCTGAAGCAAGAGGATCACCGAGTTAAGAGGCCAGCCTGGGCTACACAGTGAGTTCCAAGCCAGCCTGAACTACATACACAGTGAGATCTTGTCACAAAAAAAGAAAGGCACTATATGCTGGAGGAAGTCACAGTCCCAGAAAGAAATCAGATTTGCAAACAGCCTACTCCAACACTGCCTGTCAGGAGGGGCTGCCACACTCCAAATCCAGGAATGGCACAGAAAGGGCTGAGCGGCTTACCCAAGGCAGGCAGGAACCTGAAAATACTCTCCCGCTCCAGCTCTCTCTAAAGCTGCAATTCAGGTATCAGGGGCCTCCCTTGCCCACACTGTGGTACCGGACCCCATCCCTAAACATTTCTCCTGAGGCTGTGGCCAATGCTGATCAGTGCTGTCAGCAGAGGGCGCTGGGGGTACATGGAAGGGAGTAAGGGGTTCCCTCCCTAACCCCAAAGTGCTCTCCCGTCTTTGCACTTGTGAAATATATCAGTGGCACAATACCCAAGAATGCCTTCCTAACAAGCTCCACTGGTGCCTGGATAGTAGCTTTCCAGCAAGTCCTATGGCCACCAGCCAGCCGCCTCATGAGCTGCATCCACACCTCAAGCTGCAAATTCCTCCCTAGCCAAAGGGCCACAGCCACACCACTGGTGATGAGGTAGGAGTCTGTTTTGGGTGTGCAGACAGAAGCGGTCAGCAAAATTTTGCTTCTGCTCGCAAACTCTACATGGGTGACGAATATAACCTTGCCCATTTTTCCTAAGATTGTGGAATGAATTAAGTTCATGAACCAAAGTACCACTGTAATCTTTCCTTTGGAGGCGAGTAAGGTGTATTTGTTTGTTTGTTTGTTTGTTTGTTTGTTTGTTTTTTAAGTGACCAGGTCCTCTCATCCTCCTGGTGTGGAGCAATCTTTTGTCCCTGGCTAATAATAGTTCTTTGCATTGGAGCACATACATTGTTTTCATAAAGAGCCATGGATGACTACTTTTTGGTTTGCAAGCCATACTGTCTCCATGGCAACTGCCCAGCCTTACTCTTGTAGAAGGAGCAGACAGACAGTGGGGAAGTAGGCACGGAGTATCTTGTTTTGTTTTTTGAAAGCAGGCACAGAGGGAGCTGGCACACTGTCCACACCCTGACTCTAATTCCCCTGTGCTTTGTCTTCTAACCAGACCCTGACTGATGAGTGTTTCACAAAGCAAGCACAACAGCAGCCGTCCTGCTGGCAGAGAAGCAACAAGTAGATCGCAGTGTGTGTATGTGCGTGTGCGTGTGCGTGTGCGCGTGTGTGTGTGTGTGTGTGTGAAGGACAGTTTCAGAAAGATGAGGATAGACCTGTTTCTTAGGACCTGACTCTACATGACTTGGAAAAAGTAACTTAATTTTTCTTAGTCTTCTTTTGGTCACCCCCAAATGGTGATGTGGGTTGGCTGTCTGCACCCTAAGATAAGCAGAAAGATAAAAGTAAGACAATTATGAGCTAGGCATGGTGGTGCACACATGTAATCCGGCAATCTGGGAGGCTGAGGCAGGAAGATAACATGTTCGCGCCTAGCCAAAGCAATTTAGTAAGACCCTGTCTGAAAATGCTTTAAAAAGCTAGAAATGTAGCTCAGTGCAAAGGCCCTGGGTTCAATGCCCAGTACCACCAAAAAGGAAAAAGAGGGTCTGGGGATACAGCTCAGCAGCACAGCACCTTGCATGTTCCAGCAAGCACAACGCCCTGAGTTCCACTCCCAGTACCTCCCCTCGAAAAAAACAAAAGAATTATGAAGCATATACAGACTCTAAATTATTGTATAAGCATATTTACAAATGGCTTTGTTATAATTACTGTTCCAATTTTTTATGTCCAAATTCGGACTGAGAGCTAGCCTAGGTCACTCTGTTCTTGAGTTCACTAACAAATTATCCTATCCCTTATTATTACACAAGCAGCTAGCAGCTGAGTACAAAGGGAGGTCTCTCAATTTACAATACTCGAAGCTATTTAGGTAGCATGCTTTCTAAGCCCTTTGATGTAAGATTGTTTAAAAAGAGAGGTCCAAAAGCTCAGTTGTCCTAGATGTTCTTACTGCTTACTTTAAAAATAATATAGTTTTCTTTCCTCCTTTCCAAAGCTACTATAGCATTACAGGAAACTCTGAGAACATAGAAAGTTGCAGTTTATAAGTGCAGCGTTTTATAAAAGTGTAGCCTAAGTGGATTATATGGAAACCAGGCCAATTTCCCCTATTTAAAAAAAGAAAAGAGAAGCCTGATTTAAATGGGAGGTAGGCTCTCAGGCTGAAACACACACACACACACCCCTTTTTGTCAAGGTTTAAATACCACACACATGCAAGCAGTAAGGAACAGAAAAGAATGCATGCACATCTCCCCAGTGGGCCCAGGAGATGTCAAACTGTGAACAAGTCAAGCGTTTAGACCTTGGGTGTTATGCCTGGTCATCCTAGTTAAAATGGGATACTATGATTTCCCCAATCTCTGTTCCTGTGTGGTTAGATTGCGGCCAGAGAGCAAGCTGCCCAGAGACTGGAGGCAGAAGTGACTCATCAGTTACTATAGCTACAGGGCAGATCAGCGTGGCATGGCATGGTGGATGGAGGCAGAGGTGCTTGGGCCCCCCCATGTGTCTTCATATTCCCTTCTTCCTGAAAGATGGGTGAGGGGGAACTTTGCCTTGTGGGCCTTGGGGGACACTTAAGGTTCAAACCACATTGTGTAACTGAAACGCCCAGCAGAACATTACAACAGCACTGTCTGTTGGCTCTCACCCATGGAGGACCAGGCTCCTCCAGAGCTTCCCTGCCCCAAATATGATGGGCAAGGACTCTAACCAGTAGAAGTTCCTCCTTCAACTCCCCCTTGTAGCTTTTTTCCCACAACTCCCCAGATGTCCTTCTCCCACAATGCCCCAGTTCTTACTCCTTGTATCATCTCCCAGTACCACTATTACCTGAGTGAAGCCCGGAGCAAGAGGCACCCTCAGAGCCAGCCTGGCAGCCAAAGGCATGGAAAAAGTATGCTAGATACTGCCCACAATATCCAGGACACTTACTAGGAACAACATGCCCATGACGGTGAGTCCCCCTGCAACTTTTTTTACCGCTATAGAAAACTTGTAATATGAAACTTACTCTCAAACATTTTCTTTTGTACTTGTGTAGTTGAGGAACTTTACCTGTGACTACACTGTGGTTATCTCTGGAACTTTTTCACTTTGCAAAAGTAAAACGGTACCTGTTGAACACTAACCCCCAGACCATTCCAACCTCTACCACCTGACTAGGTAGAAACTTTGTTTCTATCTAGTTGACTACTCTTGATCATTCATGTAAGTGGGATCAAACAATAACCAATTTTTTGCAATTGGCTTGTTGTACTGGGCATCAAATTCATGTTGTAGCACGTGACAAGGTTCCAACATGTTTGAGACCACATTTTCTTCACCCATTCATCTGCCAGGGGCATTTGGAGTATTTCTTATACCTTCAACTCTTGGATACTGGGTGGATGTAAAAATTGACACCATTTGGGAAAAACACTGGACAACCTAGGTATAACTAAGCAGTGTATATGTATATGCATTAGCCAGTTTTCCATTGCTGTGACAAAAAATATGAGAGAATCAACTTAGGGGGGTTTATAGTTTCAGTCACTTGGTGCTGTTGCTTTCAGGTCTACAGCAAGGCAGGCCATCGTGGCAGAAGAATGTAGTTCACTTCATGGTGGTCAGGAGGCAAAGAGAACAAGAAGAAGGGGCCAGGGTCCTCCCACCCCCTTGCTTCAAGGCCACACATCCAGGGACCTAGCATTCTTCCCCTGGATCCTACATACAAAAGGCTCCACTGCTTCCAAAAAGCACCACAAGCACCTTTGACTTGTAGGTCTTGAGGGACATTTAAGCTTCAAACCACAACATGATGTAACCAAAAATCCCCAAAGGACATTTATAGCAGCAGTGTCCATCATAGCTCTAAACTGGCCATTTCACTCACGTTCAACGAGTAAAAACTTGGGAATACATCAAAGAATGGAATACTTAAAAAAAAAAAAAAAAAGAATGGAATACTCTAAACCACGCTTCTCTGCTGGGCACTACAGACCCCTGGAGCCAGCTTACCTTTGCAGCGGGGCTATGGTGTGCTTTAGAAGATGCTTGGCAGCATCCCTGGCCTCTCCTAGCAGAAGCTGGTGGAGTACTCTGAACCCTGCCACAAAGGGACAACCACAGGATCTCCAGCTATTGTTGATTGTCTGCTGGGGGAATCAAACCACCCTCCCCCTGTGCAGAACTGCTATCCTAAGCACACCAACCATGTGGAACAGAAAAACCCAACCAAGTCACCTCTAAAGGCACACTGGAACCTCCTACCTGCACTGCACCCTGACTGACCATAGCAGCAAGCAGACAGCTGCCTACCTCACACAAATGGCCTTCTCTCTGATGTGCAGCAGAAGACAAAAAGTCCAGGCTGTCAGGCCAGGTGGGGGCCACTGTGTTTGACAAAGTCCCACATTTCCATACAAAACAGGCCTTGCTGTTCTGGACACTAGTGACCCTACCCAAACATCATACATGCAGCGACAATGGACCCTTTGTCCTCCCACCCCAGAGAAAGCAGTCTAGTTCACCTACACAGCTGTGTTCACTGGTCCCCTGGCCACACTGTGGGCCCTGTCACAAACACACATACATTTATGCCTCGGGTGGCCACCTGGACCCACACATCACTATATGACCCTCTTCCCCAACATTCACTGCCACTGATTCCACTTGCGATCACCCACAAGTTACCTTTCGGGACAGGCCCCAATTCTCTCTCTGCTCCTTACCCCCACCTATACAGTACAGAGGTTCACTGCAATCTACTAGGCAAGGTCTGTGGAGAGGGCGAACAAAGAGGAAGTGAACTAGCAGAGATAAGCAAAGTTCCCGTCTAAAGCCCAGCTTTCATCTTAGTACTATGGGAGGAAAGGGAGAAAAAAAAACCCAGCCCAGCCCTTTCAAGTAAATTTTACAAGCAGCAGGATCCCCTGAACAGGCTTCCTGCCAACTCAGAAGCGCAGGTCTGCCCTGCTCCTCACATTTTTCTCGGAGAGATTTTGCAAACAAGCAGTCAGATCATTTAAGCATCTGCTTGAAGAGAGATGACCGGAATGACTTCCATCTGTAGCATTCAAAGTGAAGAGGCAATCTGAAAGAGCAGATATGCAATCAAGGAGAGGAAACGGAAGTGCTAGATGTGAGAACACAGAGTCCTTGCTTCTCAAGACATGTGGCTGTTTATTTTTAATAGCCTTCTCTCCTCCCTTCCTATAGCTGTTTCAAAGGCACTGGTTGCCTTCAAGACAATCCAAGGCAGGCGCAGTGCACAGAAGAGGGGTACAAACCAAGGTGGATTTGCCTTTCCTTGGGGCCCACAGAGCCGCCAAGCCCTCAAAGCCCGCATCTTCTTCTGGGTCTGGAGGACCTCACTCTCTGTCAAGGCACACTTCCTTCTGAAAGACCTGCTTCAGTGACGTCCCTTGTCAAAAGTCAGCACAGGCCAACCAAGCAATGAGGGAAAAGAGGAAGCCCTGGCTGTGCATGCAGTGGCTGGGAGTCATCCAGGGACTGACACAGGTTGGGGGCCTGCTTACACAGCACAGCCCTCAAGCAAGGGACCCCCATGGGGCAGTGGCTGGTCTGCCCTTCTGAGAGCACAACCAGTCAGTGCCACAGGGAGGAGTAACTATCCAAGGTGGGCAGGTCACTGACTGAAAATCTGGGTGTGGGAAGGCAGGACCCCTCCCTCCATTCTCAAAGACTGGCAGTGCATCTGCTTTGCTAAGTGGGATAAAACACTCCAGCTCTTCCTCAAACAATCACACCCAAGGATCACATGTGCGTAATCACAACTAGCATCCTCTGCATTGGTATGGCGCATCCTACTCTGGTTCACTTCATAGTGAATCTCCATGCATAAACACCAACCCATGATGTGCACAGGACTTTGCACCCCCAAGTGCCCTTCTCCAGGTCCCTTGCTGTTCTCCTTACCCAGCACTTAACATTCCAGCCTTTGTGCCTCTCCAGAGGTGGCCTCTCCGTCAGGCATTCCTCACAGTCCCAAGTTCTAATTGCATGTTTTTGGAAGTGCTGTCCCCTCCCCCTCATCATCAATACCAGGGGCTCCAAGGTGCCCACTAAGCCTGCCCCTGCCCAGCCCAGGGTCTCAAGCCACAGCAGAGTGTGGGGGGCCTTGGTCCCCTAACAGGGAGGGGCAGAGATGAGACTTGGCAATGCTGGCAGGAGATGGAACAGACTGGGTGGGAGGCTGACCAGGGGAGCCTTTGTTTCTGCAGCCAAAGGGCACACAGACGTCTGAACTGCTCTTCCCTTTACTCTGGCCCTGAACAAAGACAGGATGCTCAGGGATGTGATGACCAGGGAGAAAGACCCAAAGAGTCAATGCCAAGGCTACGGGACAGGGGCTAAGTCCCTGGTCCAGGATTTCCAGTGTCCTCATGAGGAGCCTGGACTGAGGTAGTTGGAACAACTGCACGACCCTTCCCTGAGAACACAGACTGGAGGATGGTTCATGGGTCTTTGTAAACCTGAAGTGTGTTTCTCTTAATGTTGCTAAGTTTTCAAAACTCAAGACCCATCCAAACAGTTGTGGTGAGTAAAACTTTGCTCGCCACTGTAATTACAAGGAAGCACAGAGCAGCAAAATTTATTGCTGGGCCTTAGCATGCACAGGGCCCAGGTCCTCTCCCCAACACCACCCCCCCCCCCC
>PVLD010026938.1:0-21453 GCA_004027595.1 Dinomys branickii
TCTTCTCCTTTATTTTGGTGGTAAAAATTATTGTATTTAACATTGGCCAGCTGGATCCAGTTTACATGATCCCAGTGTTGACATTATCCTCCAAAGCATCTTAGAAGCCCAGTTGAATATACCCCTATTTACTCCACCGGACTTGGTCAACTGCTGACCTGGGGAAGCCAAGTCATAGAGATCCAAAATAGCTGGTTTGATCTGGTGCTTATATGCCTTGATGTTCACGATGATTATGTGAACGTGAGTCTGTTGCTGTCTTTGATCTTCACGGCTGACTATCTCAGAGAATTTGATGATGGAATAGTGGTCAGAGTGACTTCCCCTGGTGGTGCTCTTAGATCATGCAAACTGTCTTGCAAACCACAGAATCTTACACTGTGGGAACTTTTGTGTTGGCTTTCCTTTTGGGAGGCCTTAGAGTTTCCTTCCATATTTTCAGCACCATCTTGGTGAAAAGCCCTTTTTATTTCTCAAAAATAACTTTTTCCCTTTATAAAAATAAGTACAAATAGTATTATTTGTGGTGAAAATACTAGAAGTTATTTAGAAAAAAACCATGTATATATATGTATATATATATCTTTCTGATTTATATTTAGCACTTTTCCTATAATGAATATATATATGTATATACACACTGCTGAATATACAGTTTTGTTTTCAGAATTTTTACTTACCTTGATGGGCGAGCATTTCTCCCATTCCACTGCACATGTTTAAAAAATGACTTTGATGGTTGGACCCTTCACACATAGATCTGCTGCAGTGAGTTGCAGAGCCTGCATTTACCTTGTTTATAGTGTTTTGCTATCATAGATGATGCAACCATGAATATTTGTGTATGTTTATCTTGACTCAATGTCTGACTATTTGAGCTGTCACATAGCTTTTCAGACTTAGAAGTATGGGACAAAGTGTCTGTATTAGTCAGCTTTCCTGTTGCTGGATACAGTCCTTGACACTCACAACTTAAAGGAGAAACCAGGAAAGTTAAATATATGGGTAAATAAAAATTAACCTTAATTATATACGAGTGATAGAATAGCATTTTGTGGAGTTCTAAAAAGTAGAATTAAAATACGCAAGCATAATAGAATATAAGTGCTGGGAAGAAGGAAATAAATAAAAATGTTCCAAGGTTTTAAAATTTGAATGCTAAGTGTGCTAAGCAAATACATTTGAGTTTTTAGGATGGTCCCTAAAAGAAGAGTGACAAGAGTGTAACTTCCGTGGCAGTACCTGGGAGTACATGAAGTGATAAAACATGTAAGTTGTTATGGTTTGTGTCTAGATGTCCTCATAAAGCCTCATGCAGTCATGGGAGGGCAGGCTTTTTGGAGGTGGCTGAACCTAGAATTTGTGATTAATTCATAATCCAATGCTGGGATTGAGGGTGCTGGGATGAAGGGTGTGAATGCTACTCCTGCCCTAGGGTGCATAGCCTGCATACAGTAGAAAGCAGGAAAGAGGCTTGTCCTCTCTTTTGCTCTCTCTGGCTTGTTGCTTTTGCTGTCTTCTGCCCACCAAGAACTGCTCTCCTCTGTGAAGCCACCCTGCCGTGGAGCCAGCTGATTATGGACTGAAACTTCTATAAACTGTGAGCTAAATAAATCTGTCCCCCTTTAACTCTTGGGTATCTTGTCTCAGCAACGAGGAAAAGGACTAAGACATACATTCAAAAATTTTCAAAAGGTAAGAAAATCCAAAAGAAATGCATAAAACACAGGACAAAGAACATAGGATGTAATGATGAAAAAACCCAAGTAGATCAGCAAGTTCAGGAAAAGTAAATGGAGAAGCTGCCCCTGCTAAAAGGTAAAGATTTTCATGTTTGATGGAAAATAATCTATTAATGTGGTACATGAGTGGCCCTTAAGCATAAGGATATGGAGAAAATGAAAAAAGTGCCCAAAATTATGTAATTGGATAGTGCTAAATAATGCTGGCACCACCGTTTTAGTATTGGGTAAAAATGAAGATATGGGACAAATTGGGAGGCAAAAGCTTTAAAAAATTAGTGCACATTAGTGATAAAGAATAATGAAATTTATTTTAGTACAGGGTACATGCATGTAACCTATTTTGATTATTTTCTCCTCACTAACTCCCTGTCTCTTTTCTTTCCCCTGCCCTTGTGCTTTTGTCCATCTCTGAGAGTCTATAAGGCAAAATCTAGCTAGTGATGATGAGGTTTGTGAACAGGCTGTGCAGTGAAATAAATTTTCATTCCTAGGAAGATAAACCAATTAAACGTTTACACACCCGATTATATAGCTGTGACATATTCAAAACAAAGATTGACAGAATAGAAATAGATAATTCCAGCACCACAGGAGATTTTTACACTTTTCAATCAATAAGTGATAATGTAAATAACTAAATAATGAGGAAGGTCAAGGCATATTTGGGTAGTATAATCATTAATCTTGAGCTAAAAGAGATACTAAAAGTATTTTACCCAATTGCAGAAATCATCAATTTTTGAATTATACAGAGAGCATTTCTGAAATTGGCATATATTGGGTCACAAAACAAGACAAAACATTCAGATATTGGGGACCATAAAGACCCTGGGGGAAGGGATAGGGAATTGGAGAAAGAACCAAGCTGTATTATGTACATGTATCAACTCCCTAAGATGATTGTAAACTGCATGTGCTAAAAACTAAAAAGGACCAGATTTTCTGACTTCAAAGAGATTAAATAGAAATTGTTAAAAAACTTTAACCGCCCCCTATAAGTTTGGAAAAAAATCTCTGATTGGAATCTTTTTTTTTTTTTTCCGGTACCGGGGATCGAACTGAGGACCTTGTGCTTGCCAGACAAGTGCTTATGCCACTGAGCTATACCCCCAGCCCCTCTGATTGGAATCTATTCGAAGAGAAATGAGGTAAAAGTACTTCATTGGAAAACCTGTGGTATGCATTAAAATGGTTACTTAAAAGTAAATTAGGGGATTAAATTTTGTATTAGAAAAAGAGAAAAGCCAAAAATTAGCTGAGATCCCAATTTAAGAAGTTAGAGAAAGAACAGCAGAATAACTAAAGAAGCAAAAGGATGAAATAATCATTATAGAAACGTAGATCAGTGATGTGGAAAATAAATAAAAAAACCAAGTATCAACAAATGCAAAAGCTGGGCCTTTGAAAAGCAATGACGTGGTCAAACCTGTGGTGTGAATTAAAAAAGAAAAAGAGATTAAACATATTTGCTAAAAGAGATATTGTAATGACAATAACAAATAATAAAAAACTTAGAAACGTTATTGTCTTTAATGGCTTGATCAATCTTGCATTCTTACATCTGGTAATCTGAGCAACTTGGTTGAAGATAGCAATATGCAATACAACAACCATGGTTAATTCTTATCGTCTTGCTTTGAAATCCTGTATCTTTTGTATTGTTTTGTTTTTGTCTTTATTGTTATTATTGTTATTGCTTCTTTCTTTTTAAATAAAAAATATAAAAGATATGCTGTAATGAAATACATAACTGGCATTAAAAGACGATATTATAAACAGTTTATGCCAATAAATCTGAAAGCCTATGTTGGATACATTTATTTTATTTATTAAAAATTTATTAAAAAATAACCAGTTAGTAGTGTAATAAGGTGGTGGCAATGAGTTTGATCTGCCCCACTGGGGAGAACACTGTACTGGCATTGCTCAGGGTTGCCAGGACACAGTGACCATAACCAGCAGACAGAGCTAAGCCTGATGGCATAGGCCTGTAGTCCCAGCACTCTGGGAGGCTGATATAAGGAGCATCATAAATCTGAGCCCAGGTTAGGCAACTTTGAGACTTATGGAGATCCTGTCTCAAAATAAGTGTCAAAAAGGGACTATGGTTGTAGTTTAATACCGCAAAACAAACAAGCAAATAAACAAATTAAAACAGTAGACAGACATTTTGTCAACTTTATCTTTGGTTTTAAAGTCTGTGCAGGTTACATATTCCTTATTAACTTGCAAATGGGGGGAGGGGAGTGCTAATGCCACTTCCTCCCAGCCTCTGCTCTTGGCACTTTAGAGCAAAGAAAATGTAGGAGTACCAGCAGCATGTAGCGATAAACCGTGCTTCTTTTCTGGAGTCTCTTAATTTTGGGTCTGCCATTTCCTCACTTGTAACACACTGAAGTATCTTCCTCACCCGAGTATTCAGTGTTTTAACCACTGGAATGTGTTCCCTCTGTGAATGGGAGTCGTCCTCTGACTCCCCTCCAGTAGGGTCCAAGTGAATATTTAAAACACTGCCTTTCTGGAAGCAAGCAAAGCAGTTAAAAGATGTCCCTCCCCACAAACAAACAGGCAAGTGCTCTGGTTTATAGCATTTGCCGATATCTGTGGTATAAGCACTCCCAGTAGAGGCTAGTTCCAAGCTGCCAACATGCACCACTGCCTAGGGTACTGGGATGAGATGGGTAGTCAGCACAGTCAGTTTCCTGAGTTGCCGTGAGCCAGTGCAAGCACGCCATGGTTACCTCTTCGTGGACTGGTGTGGAAGCAGCATGGTGGCCTGCAGTTCTCTCCTCAAGTGACATAGGGGAGATCACTTGAGCCCATAAATCAGATAAAATTTGAATTTGGACTCTGTCTCTAATTTTAAACTCAGTTATACAACTTTATT
Organism: Dinomys branickii; assembly: GCA_004027595.1. NCBI lineage: Eukaryota > Metazoa > Chordata > Mammalia > Rodentia > Dinomyidae > Dinomys > Dinomys branickii. The sequence goes on from PVLD010026938.1 coordinate 4,633, forward strand.
CTCTAAGCTCTAGCTTCCTTATAAAGTGGAACATTAATACTACTTCATCACAAAATCCATTCATTCATTCATTCATTCACTCACTCACTCAACAAGCAAGCAAGGTGATATGGCAGGCAAGCATAGTGTTAGGAGCACTGGGAGGATTCTGTTGAAAGCTTAGCTAAATGTCAGGTGTCAACTTGCCACTAGTAAGAGATTCCCTTATATATGATCATGGATTTTTTCCTTTTTCCTCCTTCTTCTTCCACATCCTCATCTACTTCCTCCCCTCCCTTTCTGCCCCCAACTTTCCTCATCTTTTTTCCAGTACTGGGGATTGAACCTGGGGGCTTTGCACTGAGATATATCCCCAGCACTCATTTATTTTTAATTTTGAGATGGGGTCTTGCTGAGTTGCTAGTTGTCCAGATTGGGCTCAAACTTGTGTTCTGGCCTCAGCCTCCCAGAGTGCTGAAATGACAGACATGAGCCCCACACCTGGCTCATTGTTCTTCCCTATGTTTCAATATTACCATCGTGATGTCTTGTATTCCATTGCATGTTCAGTACCTCACAGCCCTGGGTGACTTCCTAGTCAGAATTTCCACGATATTTCTCCCCTAAATGAACCCACTCCAATGGTTTCTTCTCCTGGATTTGTCACTTTTCTCAGAAAATGGGGTCACAAATTCCCCAAATGGTAGAAATTCTTCCTGAGCAAAGCCCTAGAAGGAGCTACTTTTCCTGTGGTTAAGTGTCTCTTTCCATAGGAAAAGCAGCTCCTTCCAGGGCTTTGCTCAGGTGGCCATACTAGACGATGTCCAACTACAATTTCAAGTTTGTCTCACAGAGTTCTTGTTGCAATCAATAATTGTTGAATTAAATGAGTAAACTAATGGTGAGAATTTCATGCACCATAATGGGATTTGAGAAAAGCTATTTTGGGGTGTAGAAAGAGCTATTGATTTCTCTGAAATCACTCCATTCAGACAACTATACATTTTGTCATTGCTAAACTGAGATCTAGGACTTAATGAGATTGCCTCAAAATTGATTGATTGATTGACTCATTCATTCATTCACTCTTTCATCTGGCATGTACCTTTTGAATGCTCATTTTTCTGGGGACACTGAGATGAGGAGATAAGGTTCTCATTATCTAGTTGGGGAAAGACTTGAAAAACATGTAATTAAATATGTGCTCTGATGAATGGTGATCAGAGATGTTCTATGTGCCTAGAGGAGACAGTGATAGTTCTTGCCTCTGAGAAACAAGGTAAATCTGATGGAAGTAGTGCAATTTGTTTAGGGTGTGTAATGAGGAGAGTTTTTCAGTTGGAGAAAGGAGTTGGGGGAGGAAAATAAACTCCTGGCTGGACAGTGGGCTGTGTATGATGTGGAGGAAGGATTGGTGCCTTGGGCCTTGGGTGCACGCATCAGGATGGGGCAGTGTGGTTGGTTGGAACTAGTTCAGGGGTTCTGCAACCAGAAAAAATCATGCATTGTCCAACAGGGGACTCCTGGGCCCCTTGGCACCTCAGGACTCACCATCATCTAGTGTCACTTGGGTGTCACTAAGGGGCACCAGAGTGATTCAAATGTACAGCAAAGCCTCAGGTTTGGTCAGCAAGGCTCAGTAACCACAGAACCATGGTTCCATAAAAAGTGGTGGTCTGGGTGACTATTAGGAATACGGAGGTCCAGCGATGCTTTTAAGGGCGCTGAGACTGCCAGTGGGACTCTGCCAACTGTCACAGGTCCTGGATTTCTTGGAAAGGAAATGAATGATTCCCCTGATCTGCCTTGAGGTAAAGGCTGCAACTGATTCCAGAAATCAGCATCCTTCCCAGCCTCATGGAGCCCCTAGATAATGACAAATCTTTTTCGTTTGCTCCCCATTATTTCATTGTAAATGAGAAAGTAATAAAGAGAGGCTGCAACCGAGCTAATTAAATCAGCCATTTCTAATCTCATCGATCTGGAAAGAGAGCTGTGGAGGGCAGGAAGGGGAAGGGGGTTTTGATTCAGAACGAGTCAAATCTGTTTCTGTCACATGCGGGGACTGGGGAGTGAAACAGCTGCGATGGGTGATCTTAACCCAGTCAAGGGACCAGAGTGCCTGTGCCAGGAGGGGACCCCACCCCTCCTGGGAGGCTCCAGGGAACTCTGGGTAGAAGCCTTTGGCTTGCTTCTTAGGACAAGAGGCCGGAGAGAAAAGGCATGGGAGTAAGACTCAGTCTGTGTTGCTGTGGATGAGCAACGAGGGTGGGTGGTCAGCACCATGGTGGCAAAATAAACAAACGAATACATGAATGAATAAAAATTTCTAAAAGGGGCCTCCACGAAGCCAACTGCTGTGCTTTTTATGGGCCAACTAAGCAGCAATGCCCTGGTGGAGTTTTTTTTCTGTCCTTTCCTGCAAGTCGTTTTTAACTGTCACATGGACCAGCATGACTCCTGCCAGCTATGTTTGCTGGTGGCGTCTCCTCAACTGCTGGCAATTCTTTGAAGGTGCCAGCGAATCACATCCCCTTGATTTTACTCATGCTGCATCCCTTCCCTGGGCTGCTCCCTGGCTCCCCTCCTTCACAGTTTTGGAAAGGGTAGTCTGTACCATTTGCCTTAGAAGAACCTGCAGATTTTGTCGAAAGTGCAGCCCCACTCCCATACCCCATTCTGGATGAATCACTTTTGGGGGCTGGAATTCAAAAATCCAGACAGGATGGGTGATTCTCGGCAGCCGCGGGGTGTTAGATCCGCTGGCTGTCTTCTCTCGGAGTGGGAGCACCTATTCATCTCTTCACAGCTCCCACCAGGCTGCCTGTGGCTTTAGGTTTAGAAATGGTCAGGAGCACTTTTTATTTGACTTGAGCTTGTAAACTGCAGAAAGAGGACAACGAATTGTAATGTCCATCTCAAAAACACACAGATTTTATAGTGGCTGGAGAACAAACATCTAGAGATAGGGAGAAAAGACTTTATTTTGAATGGGGTAAGTTTGAGTTCACTTGTGCTCAAAATGAATAACAGTAAGTAGAATTTATGAACTATCATTATCTCTTACCTTGGAGATATTTTATGACTTTCCAAAGTAAGCTGAAACACAGCTTACAAACTGTGACAACTGCCCAAAGATGGAGATTCATATGCTAGGTGGAAAAAGATTGGCTCTGTAAATAAATAATTTGGCTGCAAAAATGTCTTTCTGGTGATGAACCAAGGGATATCCAATCCCCAAGCCCATACATCTTTCTGGTGGTCTCATGCCCCTCCAAATGCTGATCCAATGGCCTCTGAAGATCCCAGAGGGGGCAGTGGTAGACTGGACACACCTTTGCCAGGCAGGTGCTGAGCACCTTGAGGAGGGTCATGCAGCTGGTGCCCTTTAGATGAGTGGCTGTTGGCTGCTCCAGGGAGAAGAGGGAAGCACAGGACAAGGTCTGTGGCTTTGGACACAGACAGGGCAGAGGCTCAGGGTGATGGTCTTTGGTCCCTGTGTGCCTTGGAGTGGGGCAGGTTTTGCAGATGCAGCCAGCCCACGGTAGAGTGGTTACCATGAATTCTGATGTATGCTGTGAGCTAGGTTAGAGCCCAGGGTCCTTGCACCCTAAGAGTGCTGCAGGCTTTAACAAAAGAAAGAGACAAGATAATGCTCCTGTATCTCATCATCAGTGGGGGTAGACATGGGAAGAAGCATGTTTCAGCTGCCTGTGCCACCCTGCAGGTGAATCTTTACTTAAACTCAACTGTAGAGTCAGGGCCAGAGGCAGGCGAGGTGCCAGGAGTGGCCAGCTGGGATCATGTGCCTCAGAAAGGATTATCAGGGACACTATTAAGACAGAATTAGGAATGGACAGCTTGCATGTTGAAATTCTATAATTTTACAAATCTGTGCTTCGTTTCTCTCATCATTTCTCACTGTGCTGCTTCTCTTTTCAGTGTTAATATTTCAGGAAACCTTGGTGTTTGAAGCTTAACTGTGATTTTTGACTATTTGTGTGTGTCTCTGAAGAGCCATAGCATACGGTAATCTGAAACTTGGTGTAGGCCAAGTCTGAATTTCAAGGGCTTCTACTGCTGCTTGCCAGGGGCACAGAGTGGGGCGGAGCCGTGGGTGCACCCTCCCTTTTTCCCTTGGCGGTGGTGTCCACGCCTGATAGTGGAATAATTAAGGACATCTGCAGCCACTTTGCAAGCGTGCGTTCTGGGTTAGACACTGTTACACTCTGTGAGCATTTCCTCATTTATTCCTCACAAAAACCTGGGGCGGGGCGAGTGTCTCATTTTAGAAAGATGCAAGTGCAGAGGTGTGAAATAATTTTCCTGTGGTGTCGCAGCCAGAAAGTGGCACCCCAGGATCCTAGCCTGGCTGTGTCTCTCCAAACCCTGCTTTCTGTACCCTTTCTTTTCAGGCTCTGGAAGGTTTATAGGTAAGGCGCCCAGCATTAGGATGCTCTAGAAGTCCTCTGTGCAGTGAATATTGAGCACTAGGCAATGTTCCATGACTGTGCTATTAGAGGAGCAAATGGAAGGGATAAACAGCCTGTCCTCACAAAGCTTCCATTCAGGGGTGGAGACCGGCAACAAGCAGCATAAGCAGCAGACACATTTGATGTTGGGTGGTGACACGACCTTAGGGAAAATAAAGCAGTGAAGACATAGTGTGTGCAGGCAGGGCTGGTTGGGGAGGTGATTTGGTTTGAAATGAGATAACAATGCCTTTCCTCTGAAATAAAGGAGGTGACCTATGTGTAAAGGCTCAGAGATGAAGGTGTGCCCCACACACTGGGCAATAGGCTTGGACGAGAATGGTCATGCCTCAGCCCTGATGTGGACCATGCCTGGAGATTTTGAGGATAGCAAGGGTCCCGGGGGCCTGGAGTGTGGGACTGAGGAATGAAGTCAGGAAGGACAAACCACCTGAGGCCAGGCTGCTGTTCTGCAGACACCTTGGGAGGCATGCAGCAGACAAGGGTTAGCTCTGTTCTGTGACTTGAAGGAATCCCTTTGGTACAAGGAGAACAAAGTGACAAGGACAGGGAGAAGTGGGGAGTCATAGGGGATGCTGCTGCAGGTGTCCCCACTAGTGAGAATGGTGGTGGAATTGGGAGGCCGGGTTGGGCAGAGCAGGAATCAGGCTGTGCCTGTGTGCACGGCAGGCAGGGTCAGCAGAACCTACTGGCTAATTAGATGTGTGTGTCTGTGTGTGGGCTGAGTTTCTCCAGTGACAGATTTATTTAAATGGTTTTCTGAATGTCCTTCATGCTATCCTAAAAGGACCACTAGAACTCTGATGTTTTAAATATTTTGACTTTATGTTACTACATGTTATGGCTTAAATCTAGGCTGTCTCCAAGAAGTCTCATATGTTCAGAGGTGGGATTTTGAAAGGCAACAGGACTCTGGGAGAGCTATACACATCATTGGATACTTCACTGATTCCCGCTTTCACCCTTCATTCTGACTAAATGTACTGTAAGGAGGTAGGGCCTGCTTAGAGACGGGTTACTGTAAGCTTGACCTGGAAGGATGTTTTCTTGTCTCATCTTTGATCTTTTCACGCTCTGCTTCCTGACCACTTTCAGTTGCGCAGCTTTCCTATGCCAGTCCATTCCACCAGCAGACCATGAACTGAACCTTCTGACAAAGTGAGTCAAAATAAACTTCTCCCCCTTTAAGTAGTGCTGTTGGGCATTTTGTCCAATCAAGTGGAAAGATGACTGGTACACCGCATTTGGAGGAAGACACAATTCACCACTACAAATGTGGGAACTAGTGCAGGTCTTGTCATCACCACTAATGTCTATTACTTGGTCTTAGGCTTGGGTCAGTGATAAAAACCAAGAAGAAGCTATGGGGACCTAACAGACAGAAGTGGCAGCTCATTTCTGAAAGGATAACATGGTGGCAACATGCTGAGCCTGTGATAACAGGCTTCTGTGCTGAGAGAAGCAGGGTTCTGTTGTTCCAAGAAGAAAGTGGAGGTCATTCGATACTGGCAACATAGACGTGAAGATGTTATTCAGTGTTGGAGCTGAGGATTTAAGAAAGGCTGTGGTCTAGAACAATCAGGGCAGCTCTGGGATTCCCAGAGCCTCTGATTTGCCGACAAACTGGGTTCAAAGGGAAGTTTTCTGAATGGGTCCTTTGCCTTCAGTTTGTGAGGGTGGCCAGTACACAAGAATCCAGCCACAGAAGATGTGGGGCCTCCTTGAGTGTTTGCTATAGCGTTTCTAAGCCAAATGGTCACTTCAAATCATCTTAGGCATAGTGAAAAGTGCCTTAGACTTACAGTTTATAATCATGGCTTCAAATCTGTTCTGACCCCTTCTAGCTGGATAACCTTGAGCAAGTCATACAGTCTCTTAAACCTCTGGACTTGTGTCGTGGAGTCATGGAGTCCATCACTGAGTGGCTACATTTTATGCCCCTTTTCCTCAAGGAAAATATATGTGAGAACAGGTGGATTTCTTCGATCATTTAAATGTTTGCAATAATGATGCCTGACTCATAAGGGCAAAAGCTTTAAGGAGTCAGGCATGGCTTGCCATGTTTTCCTTCCTGGTCTCTGTGACTGTGGATGTCTGGGTCCATACAGTTCATCCATCAGCCTGGAGTCTGGAGGTGTGACAATGTCCTGAGCTCCTTGTGGCACAAACCTGTGACTCAGGAAAGTGCATAAGAAATAGACTTGTTTTGGTTTAAACCATAGAAGACTGTTACTACAGTACAACTTAGACTATCCTGACTGATACAAATTGTCCTGGAGATCAAAGGTAAAATTCTTCCTTCTCTTTATCCCAGGACTTTCTGTTCCTTTCTATATTTTCCCTTCCCTCACCTACTCCAGGCTAAATCCTTTTCACTCTTTAGGTGGCAACTGAAAAGTCCCTTCTTCACAGAGGCTTTAACTCAACCCCTGGATGAGCTCAGTGCTTCTACCTTTAAAGATTTCTCTGTCATAACCAACATTTCATGCAGTGTCCCTGCTTGAACAGCCATCACACCACTCTTCTGCATGCGCAAGGAGGTGAGCCCTGCCTGTCTTGTTGATCTCGGACCCCCTAGCTGGCACAGAGGCCTGGATGGAGAAGGGGTCTAAGACTGATGCATAGACAGTCTGGCACAGAATTTTTCCTACTTTCACCCTTCTAAAGATTCCTTCATCATATTCTTCCCTCAGAGCATCCACATTTGGGACTATTTTGGTCTACCAAACAAAGCACATTTAGACAAAGTAATTTATCTGACCATTTCTTATTCCTCAAAGGCACATGTACAAGGGGTGATCAAGACAATATGGTATATGTTTAAATTTTTTTTTTAGTAGAGCAAAAGACAAATTTCCATTAACCCCACTTAAAATACTCCTCCTCGCTTTGAACACATGTTATGCCATCATTCTTGTCACTTTCTGCAGTAGTTTTGGAAGTCCTCTTTCATGTCTTTATGAAGTGTGATAAAAAATGTGGTGAATGCTTCTGCGAAGCCATTCAACAAAAAGGCAGCCTTGTAAAAACACTATAGCAGGTCCTCATCCACCTTATTTCACCAAATCTGCCACCATGCAACCTCCAGCTCATCCCGAAAGTAAAAATGACCAAAGATTTTCAATCATTGCTTGATATGTAGGCAGCCACAAGAGCACAACTAAAGATACTTATAAAAGTGAACTTCCACAGCTGCTTCAGAAAGTGGCATGAACTACAGAATAAAGGTATTTGAAGCAAGAGGGCGTATTTTGAGGGAATTAATGGCAATATGTCCTTTACTTTAGCAAGTTTAAAAAATTTAAACATCAGCCCTATTTTTGATCATATCATGTAGCTGTGGATAAGAGCTTCTGGTCAGTGGGAGATAATCACTCTGACCTCTTTAATGGATACACTTCCATCCCTGACCCAGTCTTTAACTAGCAGTTCCTTCAACTAAAAAGACATTTCCTGTTTATTTAGCAGGAGGTCTGGGGGTTCACTTTGCTTAGAAAGTGCATCCATGTTAATGAAAGATGCTGCTTCTCCTCTCTGTCTGCCTGTTGAGCTTCCTCGCTGTGCTGGTGATTGCTGACTTTCTGGAGATATCTGCAGCTGCTCATGGACCTTTACTAAAATATATTCAGCGCAGGAAAGAGCAGCAGAACCGCTAAGCTCCTCTGGACTCTATTGCTTTCACCAGGACACCAAAGGCTTTCCCTGTAACTCCTTGTCAGATTTTCCCTGATGATTCCTTTGTCAGAAGTGGCTTCTGTGGCCACTCCTACCTGCAAGGGAGTTTGGAAAGTGAGTATCTGGCAAAAGTCCCTAAATTTATCCTTAGGCATCAGCTGTGCCTGGCACATGGCCATCCTTGACCAAATGTGGGTCTAATAGCAAGAAAGGGTTTGGGAGAGGGCTTCTGGGTATGTAGTCAGCAGTCTGCTGAGGCATGGAGAGCTCCTGGTCCCACCACTAATGTCCCATTCATTCTGTCAAACCTATGCATTTAACTGCTGAAAACAATAACTACTCAAAGAATACAAAATATCCAAGGCCTCATGAGTCTAGGTGAGACCATAAATCTCTAAAATCTCATCACTCTTTCAGAGAAAGCATCTACACAGTTCCATGACCCAAAACAGTCACTCAGTTCAGGTCTTGTAGGAAGTAGTGGCCTGAATTTTGACCCTGGTCTGCTTCCACTTAGTTGCACCTTTAGTTGTGCCTTTGGGAAATTTAAGTAATCTATTTAAGTTCTGATTATTTGTAATACTAATACTTGAATATAATGCTATAATATTTGAAACCACTGAGACCCCTGAGGCAGCTGTGGCTGCACAGTAGTGCTCTGTGATCAGCTGTGTTTACCACTCCCTTCATCCTGTGTGGAGGCCTCACTCTCACCTCCTGTCTTCTGGCCTGTGTCATAACATGCATTTGCAATCTCTTCTGAATCAAAATTTAATAGAAAAAAACTTTTTTCTTCTGGTTTTGAATGACTTAGTAAAACTCACTTACTGGAAAATTCAACCAAACATAGGAGGCATGCGTTGGTCAGCTTTTTAGCACTATCACAAAATACCTGAGGTAATTAACTTATAAAGAGAAAAGGTTTATTTTGGCTCCTGGTTTTAGAAGTTCCAGAGGTCCCTCTCATGACTGGCAGGTCTTTTGCTTTTAGGCCTCTGTGGAGCGTACCAGATAGCAATGTGTGTTAGAATACTTGCTTACCTTGTGGTCAGTAAGCAATGAGAGGTAGAGGAAACTGCGGGGCTCCCACAGTCTTCCTCAAGGGCACACCATCAGTAATCATCCATCCTCCCACTTGGTCCCATTTCCAAAAGGTTCCATGGTTTCCCCATAGCACCACTCTGGGAGAAAGCCATTAACACCCTTGGAGGTGTTAAACAGTCAAACTCTAGCAAGGTGTTGAATGTGCCTGCACCAAGAGGTACATGTTCTAGAGGCTGAGGGATGAGTGCTACATGGGAAATCTGGGATCTTAGGGTAAGTGCTCTCTCTTCAGCACCAGCTGGTTGTGTATCCTTGGGCAACTTACTTCCTCTCTCTGGTCCTAATGTTACTATCTGTGAAATAGATGGCCAGTTGAAAAGAGTTCTCAGTTTTCTTCTGGTCTCACATTAAAAACTCTGATGTTGGCATAAGTTTGTCCCCCATGAGGACCCATGGATTGACCAGATATGGCATCCCCTCTGAGCTGCCAGCCGCACTGTTTCTTCCTCAGTACTAGGATGAATGTTCAGGCTTCTCACTCTGGCAGGATCTTCCACCTCCACTGATGGATGTCAATTCTGGCATTTGTTAGAGTGCCAGTAAATCTTGAAAACAATAAATATCTCGTTACTTTGCTGATGATGTGTCTTTAAGTGCTGCTTCAAGATGCCTGTTGTTGCTGTATTTGATTTATGACAAGGACTCATTTTCACCTTGCCATCTTTCATCTTTGGCAAGTAGTTTGTTGGGTCTTAATCAGATTTCTATAAATCCCTCAGAGCACCTGGCAGGGAGGCCATAGAGTTAGCCCAGGGGTGGTGTGGCCCTATATTCCTACAGGTTGGAATCTGATTTCCTGGTCTGTGTGTGCAACACGGATGCAGTGATATAAATGATCATGTCACACCTGATCATGTCACATTTCCTGTTAGCCCCTTTCCCTCCCTTCTCACCCATTAGCTGGGAGGATCACCTTGGACAAACGAACTTTATCTTTCTGAACCTTGATCTCCTTACCTGTAAAATGGGGGATAGTTATTTTGCAGAGCCAAAGTTAAGAAGAAATGAGGTGCACTGGGTAAAGCATCTGTCCCAATGACCGGAATAGATGCTCCACAAATAGTGAGCTAATAAAATGATTATTACTCTGAAGAAAGAATTCAGAACTCCTGCTCAGAAGCCCTGGAGGCCCATGTCAGGGGTTGTAAATCAAGTCTTTTTCTGTTTTAATACTGAATTAACAACCAGGCAGGGGAAAAATGGAACATTTAAATATTTAAACGAAAAATTTAATTTTTAAACATGAACATTCTTTTTATAACTTGGACCGCTCTTCAAGGCCTGTGGAAATTCCCTGGGCCTCTGCCATCTGCCCTTGTTCATGGTGCATGCTAGAGCGTTGTGCACCAAAGATGCTCTGAGTGTGGCAGGGGACACTACACTTGCTTCATTCAGAGGAAGGCATGTTTGTGTCCTAATAAAGATATTACTGACAAGTTCCTATAAAGCAAAGGAGTACATTTTTATATTATAAAGGAATGACTTCTTGCAACTTTTGATTCTTACTTCCTACAAGACCGTGCTAGGCTTTTAATGTTATCTCTTTTAAATTGCACAAAACCGCTGCCCGGATTTTACCATCACCACCATCACTGTCAGCATCATCATCATCCTCCTCCTCATCACCACCACCTTTGAGTCCAAAAGGAAACAGACATAAGGAGACTAAGTACCCAGGGTTCCTGGGTTTAGGGTAGTGGGTGCTTATGCTCTGTCTCCTGAGTATCTCTCACATTTCCTGCAAGAGCTTCACATTTTTGCTGAGAGCTCGACTCTTCTATATCCTTATTCTTGCTGTTGTTGTTGGAGCTAACTGTACCTTATGATTCACGTGTGCTTTGGATCTCGTAGTCACAGTGACTGGTTCAGGAAAGGACATGTGGCCAATCAGAGCCAAGGAGAGACATCAGGGTGTTGCTGGGGAATTGGAAGGGTAAGTGGATGCTGCTCTTGGCTGTCTTGCCACCCGGAAGGGACAGCCTGCTGAGGAGGAGATGGGAGAAGCTAAAAGAATGAGATTCTATCTAGGCTCGTTGAATGCCTGTGATTGACTCCCTTTAAGAAAGGAGGTTATTCTGGCCTACACGACATCATATGTTTTCATATATTACACCAGTTACTTGAAGAAACAAACTTCTGCGAAGAACTTCCATGTTGTGGGTTTCCTGCTAAAGCCACATGCATTGAATTTGCCCCAGGTCTCTCCAATCTATGGCTACAAAGCACCACGACATTCTCTGTTATTCAGGTTATTTCAGAATCTCCTCAACTTTCTTCATGTTGCTGGGGTCTAAGCCGATGATGCCCAGAGCATTCCTCTCTTCAGAGCACAGTGCTCCTCTCACAACAATCAATAGGGCTCTTATCTTGGCTCTGGTTACTGCGGGCGCATCTCTCTTCCTGGTGACACCTCCAGTTATGGCATGAGTATTCCCACTGCTTTGCAGGTGACTATTGACAGGGTCCAGAGGTCACCCCCGGATTCGCAGTTCTTTGTACAGCTGCTATCTGTCCATCCAGCTCTGGCCAGCCCTGCAAGGTGGGAAAGCACCCCAAACCCCCATCTGACCTCTGCTCAGGACCTTCACCTCCTTCGGGTCTCACTAAGTCGCGAACCTTCAGAGAGCTCCAAGAACGATGGGGAAATAGCTATCTAAGCTAGGAAATCTATGAAGATCCTTCCAGAACAAGGGGGCAGAATGCCCCAAAGACAGACAACTTTCCAACCTAAAAGGCAGAAATCACTTCTCAGTTTTAAAATGGCTTTTCTTCTAATGGCCTCAAACAAAATCCAGTGTAAAAGCAAAACCAAAAGCAACAGGCATAACAACAGAAACAAGAACAGCTCAGACCCTCCATCTAGTTCCTGCCATGCGCCTCCTGATGAATGCATAGAGATGGGACTTCTTTCACTCTCTAATGTTACTACTTATAAGCTATCTTTCAGGGAGGGTGTGGACACCCAGACACAAAGCTGCTTTCCATGAGAATGTGGTATCTTCTGTTTTAAATTTGAGTTTCTTCCAGAACATCTTCTTTCTCTCTCTCTCCCTTGTGAGTTTCGGGGGATCTCTTCAGGCCTTCAGAATGTTAGATCTTAATTTTCTTCTTGCCTTTCCTTCTCTATTTAACTTAGTGTCTCTGGGGCAGAAGTCCATCTTGTTAGTTCTTGGGATCTTTCTTAGGCCTAAGAAAGATGTTTCATCATATAACATCTCTGTATTTAGGAAGAAGGGCCCTGGATTTGTGCCTTGGCTCTTCCCCATGTGAGCTGTGTGGACTCAGGTCCTCTTAGATTCTAATGCCTCAGCAGTAACACTTGGGTCACAGTACTATGGGAGAATGCAAGGTGGACACCACTCTTTCTACTTCTCCATATCCTATTGCTTTGAAACATGTCATTGCAAGCTTTTCCTTCAAAATTTCAGGCTGTCTCTTCACTCCTTGTGTAGGAGCAGGCTTTTGACTTGCTTTTGTTAACAGAATGTGGTGGAAGTGGCAATCTTTCAGTTTGGAGCCTTCAACTCAAGAAGCCTTGCAAGTTTTGCTAGTTCTCGCCTACCCCAGTGCCCTCAAGGAACAAGCCTGTGCTACGCAGCTGAAGGACAGAACTCATGCAGAGCAGAGGTGAGTTTTCCCACCAGACACCATTATAGACCATCTGTCTCCAGCTGACCTTGCAGTCTCCCTATGAATGAACCCAATAATGACAAAAGAACCTGTCAGCCAGGTCAAGCCTAAACTGCCAATCTGTAGAATCATGAGATAAATGAATGAGCCATTTCAAACCATTAAATTTTGGGACTGTTTGTTGTGCATTAAAAGCGAACTTGTGGATGCATTTCCTTGATGGTGGTATGAAATGAGATAATGTGAGTGAGTGGCTTAGTAAACTCAATAAATGTCACCATCTCTCCTTCTTTACTCACAGGTTCCCCTCCTTGCTTTAGTGGACTCAAATCTGGCCCCCCCTTTCTGAAGACTGAGGACATCTCTGAAAAGAGAGACCTGGCCATAGATGATGGATGACTTCATTGTCTCCTTCTTTGGTGCTTTATCTAAAAGGTTTTCTGACATTTTATAAATGCCTGACTCTAGTGATGGCTTCATTTTTAATAGCTGCTTTGTTGGGCTGATTTTTCCCCAACACTTGTTTGCTCTTGACCCTCGTATCTAGAAGAATGAAAGTATCTTAAAGGGATACTCCAAAGGTATTTGCCAAGTTAGCAAGTTTAGCCTGCCTACTAGCCAGTGTGAGGCCTTGGACAGCCTTTCCAGTGTCAAGTTCTTCATATGTAAACATGGTACTAAATTCTTATCCACCCCTCACAGGGTGCCCTGGGAATCAGGTGATGATCATGCATGTGGAAGCAATTTTCCACACTAAAGCCCTTCTAAGTGCCGTAGCCATGCTACAAATGTCCTCCAGGTGTTACTGTTTTCAGGCACTGTTCTCAAGGCTTGGGTCAGAGCAGAGAAGGAAGCAGACTGCAGTCCCTGCGCTTCTGTGTTCACACTGTCATTATCAGGGCTCACTCAGCCCTGCTCCTTGGTAGGGTTTTTGCTAGAACTGTGTCTAAGCACGGATTTCTTAGGGGCCCAAGGAGACACACAAGTGCTAAGGATTTATGGTCAAGTAAGATCTCAGAGAAGCAAGACTAGGTGTGAAAAGGGAACTGAGGCAAGGGAAGGGAAAAAGCAAATATAAAGTATGATCCTGAGCTGCCCCAGTTTCACTAGGAACCCAGCTATTTTCTGAGCCATGCAGGACATCTGCGAAGGGCCACCTGGAAACACTGCTTTAGGGAAGGATGGAAAGGAATTTCATGCTTGCTCTTTCTTATTTCCCTTCTCTCAGTGGCCACAGGTCACTCAACAAGAGTTAGTTTTCCCATCTTGTTGGGTTGTATGACCTGGAAAGCAAGGCTCATGGTGGCAGTGGCAGGACCACTTGAGTTTGTAGCACTAGGAAGAGGGTGAGGGTATGAACAGAGGGCCCTGGCCATAGTCTGGCCCTGTTACCACAGTCTCTGTGGCCCTGCAGTCCATGGGACACCCTGCCCTTACAACTAGGGCTATAAATATGTCCACAGCCTTTGACTCAGAGTGCCTTTCCTGAGAATTGTCCTCCAAGGAGGGCATCTAAGTGGTTTCTTGTCAGGGAGGGTGAGACCGGCAGAGCCAATGTGAGTAGAGGACCCGGGAGTGCAAGTGAGAGGACCCTGTGGTCAGACTGGTATGGATTTTGACTTGGGTATGTCATTTCTCTGTCTCCCTGAGACTCTACTACACATCTAAAATGGAGCTAAGGGTGCTTTCCTCTCAGGGTTGTTGAAAGGATAAGTGGAATTTTTAGAAATGGAATTACTGATTAATATGGACCTTTATTTCACAAAGGAGCTGAGCTATTCAATCAGAATCTTTACAATAAAACTGAAAAAGAAAAAAAAAACACAGAAAAGAGAGTAAGATAAGATAGAAAGAAAGGTCATAAATATGAAGACCTAGGGATCCCAAGTAGTCACTGAGGTTGTGAATTGGGCCCTTTGCTTCCTGTTGGCCACTACTAATGAATAGGCATCATCCATGGTATGGTTCTTCTTATCTTCTAGAGGGGACATAACATGTAAGAATGTGCCAGCAACACAACAGGTGCCTATTAATACTAAGTTTTTCCATTCACTCACCTGGCTTAAAATACCTTGTGACCAGTGGCCTATTTGTAACAGATTAGGTCTCTGTAGTGCAGAGCAGGTATGCACTCAGGACAGTAGGCATTAGGAGGATTTCTGAGGTCTGTTTGTGGTCTGTTGTCTTAGATGGGCTCACCAGGGATGCTGCACAGTGAGGCCAGCTTCATCTCCACTAAGAGGGAGATCAGGGTGTGGGTGTGCTATATTGATAATTGTGTGCTGATGGTACACTCCATCCTGTTCAGGTGCTAAGCTAAATGAGTTTCCTTATTCTTTGTTGAGAGCTCCCTTTGAGACAGACACATTTATTCTTGTCACATAGATGGGAGACAGAGACTCAAGAAGGAAGAAGACCTCATCACGGGTTATGTGCCCATGGAGACAGACGGGGGCTCCAGTCTGGGGCTCTCTGCCCTGAGGCGCTCACTACCTCGGGATGTACTCACTTGATGATGGAAGGAGAGAGACCTTTAGTGATTTGAATCTTTTGAGCCTTGAACATACCCCATGAAAGAAAAGAACTGTACTCACACAATCCATTATTCCAGTGACTTCAAAGTCATTCATTCATCCATTCATTCGGGTAATGGTCCTCATTCTCCAAGTCCAAACCAGATTCCTGCTTCCTGTGGAACTTGCTTTCTATCAGAGGGATTCGGGGATTTGAGGAAAAGTCATTCTGTCTATTGTTGCTTAGAAAATATGCGTGACTTCCTTCTCATCACTATTTCTGTGCTCATGCTGGTCTTGTGACTGGTGTAATAGTTATTTCAGATAAGCATCTCCCTATGTAACAAGACATCTGATAGGTGCTTTCTAAATGCTCCCTTGCCTACCACAATGGACCTATAAGAAAGGTGAGCTATGTTTTTAAAAGGATGAACAAACAAAAGCATGGAGAGGTTGTGTACTTGCCTAAGGTCCCAAACCGGGAGAGCTCTAACCGGACCTTAAATCTGGCTAGAGGATGTGGCTTCTGTGCCACGCCACAGTGCTTTTCCTCAGCTTCTAGTCTTGGCTCTACTCCTCATTTGCTGGATAGCCTTGGATACATAGTTTTCTCTCTGGAACCTCAGCTGTCCTATCTGCACTGCTCATGAAGAAATGGTGTTGAAATCAACCAACGTCCTTTCAGCCACATTCTGTTGACCATGTGACTAAGGCAGATGTTCTCCAGAGGTGATTATATGAAGAGAAAAGGATGGAGTGTCAGGGTGTGCTTGAAGCTTCTGAAGGGCTCTGTCTGTTAAGAGTAGGGAAACATGCTTATTTTAAAGCCAGCCTGGGTCACCCACACCCAAAAGTGAAGTAAGTTAAAACCCTCTGTGCTAAGAGGCCTGAGGCAAACCAAATATCCACGGTTTCCTGTTGCCTATTAAGATCAACCATATCTAGATGCCAGTGGGGTACGTGACAACTCAGGTGGAGACAGACAGTGTCCATTCACATATCTATACAACTGGCTTTATGACAAGTGACTTGTGGACCCTTTCTGAATGACTCAACTATTTTTTTTTAAATAAAGTACAAAAACATATTAACAAACAGACACCAATTAGCATAAAAAATAGTGCAATCACAACTAATCTATAGACAAGGTGATATGGTCTCAACAGTGGTTATTGCTTTATCCATTGATATCTTCGAAGTGTAAATATATAAACCCATATACAGACATGCAAATTTAGTCAGACAATTAATCCTCTCAACAACAGAAAAAACACAAAAACCAAAAATCCAAAGACAAAAAACAAAACAGGCAAATATCAACAACAGCAACAACAACAACAACAAAAAAACACCAATAGTTGCTGCTTTACATATTGATATCTTCAAAGTGTGTGTTCAGGATAACACATACAGACATACAAGATTGA